>JBBPKM010000381.1:0-15456 GCA_038089255.1 Austroboletus rostrupii
CTTCCACCCTGTCCTCCTCATCCGATAGTGTCCCTCTCCAACAATCGTCCCCCGTCGTCGCCCTCGACGACGGCCTCGCTAATCTTGCCATATCCTCCTCCCCCGCCCCGCAAGACCGTCCGCATTCTCCTCCTCCAAATCACCCCGACTCTCGGCCCTTCATCATGTATTCTCGCCCGCAGCTTCTCTTTCTCCACAAATCCCCTTTAGTGCAACTTCCCTCAGGCATGCCAGCCCTCAAAGACTGGTTTGGGTCTGTATACCCACACGTCCTCCATCTCCACCGTGCTCACTACGGTCTCTAGTGCTGAAAATGACCAGCTGAATTCTAAAAAAGACTCTGAAACACCCCTCCCCACTGGCAACCCACGAGACCGACGGTTTGTACGTTCGTTTTCCTCCTGTTCGTCCGCTAACGTCGCACACGCTCAGGTTCCGTCGAGAAACGGATGATGGTACCATGTTTCCTTCTTGACGCATGCATTTTCTAACGCCGTTTCAGGTTCTGCTAGGCAATCGTTTCGCGGTGCTGCCATTACCCAGCCTTCTCAGATGGGCAATTTCAAGCACCAGTCACTTCGTGCGGCGGACCGCGACCGGGACAGGGATACTGAAAAAGAGCAAGACCGCGAGAGGGTCAAAGAAGGTCAAGAGCGACTGCGAAACGTGAGTGTACATTTTTCTAAGCCCCTCTTTTCCCGATTCAACATTCTATCGTAGTTATCCGACAAGTACGACCGCGATCGCCGCGCCTTATCGTCCATGACACAAATGCGAACCAAGGAAAGAGAGTTGGCACCACATCTCGTTAATTCTTCTTCGAGGGCCACTGCCCAGGGACACCCATCAATTTCACCACGTGCAACTGACTCCCGGGATGCTCAGAGGAAAAAAGACGGAGAGTCCAATGAAGATTGGCGAAGAGGTGTGTTTCATCTGAATACGCTGGAAAATCTCAGAGTGACCTGTTTCACTATGATAGGTGGGGATCAGCCTAGGACAGGCAGAGACCGTACGCATTACAGTGAAGCTCTCGCTTGGGCGCTCACCTTTTTAACCAGGAGCGGAAAATGGTCGCAGGGACCGTGACGATCGCGAACGACCACGATCCAGGGTACGAGATTCCTCCCGATCCCGTCGTGAAGGATCCCCTTCAAGACGAGAAAAAGAGGATCGAAGAATAGAACGTGATGACGGATATAGTTACCGAAGGGATAAAGATGACCGCGACAGGGATTTCGACCGTGACTCCGAACTCGAAGACCCTAGGCGATGGAGAGATGACGGGAAGAGAGATGAGCGTGTAGCTGCTAGGCGCGAAAAGGAGGCTCGTGAGCGCGAACGAGAGCTGCGCGATCGCCGTGACCGCCCATGGGATGGTGATCGTACCGACAGACGTTGGGCTCCTGGTGATGATCGGGATAGTCGGGGGAAGAGATCGAGTGGAAGGGATAGAAAATCTGGTGAAGATGGTAAAGACCGCGACCGCGAGAAAGAGCCTGCTTGGATGGATACTTACATCCCAAGCAGCGGTAGTGGTGGGGTTGTTGGCGGCCATCATTCTGGTGGAGAATTGGATGGTATTCAAGCATTCAGGAAGGAAATGCAGCAGAAAGACAAATCCACGTCGCCAGTGCCCGCGGTGTCGCAAATCCAAGCTTCGTCTATGGGTCAGGCTCCAGAAAGTCAACTAGATGAAATTCAATTATTTCGTCTAATGATGAAAAGAGAGGAAGAGAAGAAGAAATCAGATTCCTCTTCGGTATCTCCAACAGTCCATCTTGCTACCGAGAGTGTTTATACGGGTCCTCGCGGTAATGAGTCACAAGGTACGTTGTAGAAATCTATTAATTCGAATTGTATTTATCGCGATTGTAGCTGGTGAGGTCGGTGCAAGTTTGTCGGCTACCCCGGCTCTGCCGAGTGAAGGTGTTTCTTATGCGTCATCACCTGAACAACAGAATGTACTTTCACTCGCAGCCTACGTGACAACGGATGCGTCAGCGTCGATTACTTCTTCCCCACGAACATCACCATTGGCTTTCAACGGTCAAGAATCTGAACCCACCGATCGATTGACCCCCCAAAGCTCGCGGCTTTTTTCAGCAACAGTGGAAAAAGTGCCTGTTGACGCGGGGGTCTCTGCAAGTCAGGGTGCTCATGCTCCTGGCGGTTCTCGACTTCTTGCACTGGGATCTCGAAATTCACAAAGTGTAACTGTCTCTTCTGCACGTTCTATCTCATCCCAAGGTCATGTATCTTTCAAGAACGGCAATACTGGCGTAAATCCAGCTGGTATCGCTAGCCAATCTGTTGAGCCTTCCTCGCACTTTCCGTCCGCAACCGAAGCCCTGCGACCCAATAACGGATTCTCACCCTTCGATGAACACAGAGATGCCTTGGACGCGTCTGCATCTGAAGGAATTCCTCGCGGACCTCTTCCCCCATTGGGAGATCGCACCAGTTTTCCCGCAGACCACATTTTGGCTGCTGAACCCAGCCTTGCAGGAGGAAGTTTTTCGAATAACCACGCAGTTCAATCATTCGAGCCTGCTAATTCAGGTATTGCTGCTGCGAAAGGCAGCCGATTTGCAAAATTCTTCGATGGAAAGACCAGAGACAGTCAGACTGCTCCTTTTTCCAAAATCGCGACAGGTGCATCTACGTTGTCACAGCCTACTTCTCAGAAAGTCGACGTTCCGGGCTTACATCCTCCCCATAATTCTGAAGCTAGAGCGATGGAAGACATATTCGCAATGCTCAATAACTCTGCGCAGGTATGTATGCATTTAAATCTTCAGGACAAGATTTCATGCCTTTCGACAGGCTCAGAGACTTAACGTTGCTCCAGAACTTCCTAACCTGGAGATGGGGTATAGCTCACCAACGAACAATATGCACAATTTACAAGCTGTTCAGAATCATCCCCATCTGCACAATTCTAGTCGGATGGAGATGCTATATGACGATCGGAATTTCGTACCCGACGGTATGGTGCCCGGCCTTCGATCTGTTCCACCTCCTCGCAACCGACAGAGTAACGCGATGTTTTCTGAGTTTCCTGATGAGTCCGTACAATTTAACAATGGGCAGCGCGCCCCAAGCCAGGTGTATCAAGGTCCCATACCCTCGATGCATATGCAACATGGCAACATTGGACGGAATGGTCCCATGTCGATGCAGGCAGCTCAGTTCCGTGGTGCTCCATCTCCTAATCACCTAGCCTCAACCCAGCGCCTACCACCTGGCCTCGCCAACCTAGGTGCACGGCCTCCCCACGAGCCTAGCCAGTTTGTCAGCACATCTGTTGGAATAACGAATGGCGGTCTCCACGGCACAGTACATGGAAGCGGGCCGCAATCGCCGTTCAATGCTTTCCAGCAGCCTTCACTAGGTTTCAACAGTGGGCCTCAGATGCGTGCCCCTCTCCCCGGAGCACATCAGCTACAAGCGGCATTGGGTCCAAACGCGTTACAGGGACTCGTCCACCCAGGTAATCTCGGATCAAACCAGGCACAGTTATTGAGCCTTGGAGGCGCTAATGGCATGCATGGAGGGCTCCGTGGGCCTGGTGGAGGATTCGGACAGCAGGGCCCTCAGGTTCAACCGCCTCATATCGCTTTGAGACAACACCAACAAGCTCAACAGCAGATTCCCCACATGCTTCCGCTGCACCTTCAACAACAGGGCTTCGGTGGCGGGGCGGCCAATCAGCCCACGCATGATCTCATGGCTCTGCTCATGAACGGAGCTCGCAGAGACTGAGTTGGATGCTAAATATACTATATCACCTGCCAGCCTTGACAGCTTGGCTCCCGATTTCGCTTTTCGTCATCCGTTTAAATTCTTCTGTGGACCTTGCCAACATTCCTTATTGATACATAGTCTCGTAGTATCTGTGTTTGTCCGATTCCTGTTTCACTAAGAATTATGCATTTGGGGCACAATAACAATGTGTGAATGACTTGGCCATGTATGTTGGCGCCTGTACTGGTTTGGTGAGACAATACATGACACCTTTCACGCCGTGTAAATTGCCGGATCACTAACAGAGGGCCCAACTTGGGAGATTCCAATTGGGTCCCAGAGGGTTTCACGGTCGCTCGCTAAGAATGCACCATGAAGGAAGACTTCTTTTCTTCCGTAGCAACCAGCAAAACGTGGGGCGTATTCGATCCTTCGGAACACCGTGGAAATGATCGAGTGTCGTTTTATCCCCGTCGTCGAAGTTTGTCGGAAGAGGTCACGATGGATCACACAGGACAAGCTGCCAATGTCTGGGCGCACAAGACTGTTGTCCACCTGCCACTGCGTTTGGGCCGCAGCGTGACATGCTCTGAATCTTACTCGGTCCCCGCGTGAGATGGGCGAACCGTCGGGGTGTCACCGGATAAGCAGTCAAGAATAACAATAGATCATGATCTGGGAATCCAATAGGGACGCAAGCTGTACCTCTCGATGTACGATGAGTGAAGCTATATACGATGCGCGCCCTGATAAGAAGTGACTGATGGGAGGTGCTCTGTGGGAGCGTAAGCAACCGGGCGCACAACGTTACGGAACATTCCAGCCGTCCGTTACGACAGACCTGAACCTGACTGCGCTCGGTCATAGTGAACTCAGAAGCTGGACTATGCCATTTGGTGATACATACCTACATACACAGTTTTACCAGCATCGTACCCTGTGGCGAGGCTAGGGACTGAGGAACCAGCTTCTAGATGAGAAGACCAAGCTAGTATAAAGTTACATAAAGAAGATAAGCGACTACCTAACATCCAATGCCTGCAGGCAGACAACGTGGAGTTGCCCTGCCAAATCAGAATGAAAGTCTCAAATATCACCGAGGACGAAGTAAGTAATACGTGCCGCATGTCCGCTTCAAGGGAGAAATGGATAAGCGGGCCACGCTTTTGACTCTGCGCGGAAGGTAAAACCTTGACTTGGATCCTTCAGCCAACCTCCATCCACTCCCCGCCCGACGCCAGCCATTTTCGAGTCCAAGTCGCTAGGTGCTCTGGTACTCGTGACACATCCCACGCTCGATTCACTTCGAGGCGATTTCCCCCTCCATTCGCTGCGCTGCATCCACTCTAGATTCATCCAACTCACCAGTCTTTCGTTTACACCGTCTCTCGCTTCACTCCATCCCTACCAACGTTTCTTTAATCTTTTTGAACCTAATCACCATTGCACGGTATCCCAATTGCAGGTACGTTGCCGACTTGTGTGCCACAAACGACGAGGTTGAGACGGTGTCGGCGTATTCGCAGGACCAGTAATGTGAGTGTGTTGTGTCTGACGAGCGCTGTTGCCTGACCCAGCTAGCGAACAGCAACAAGAAAAGACCTGGAGTTACAGCGTAAGTCGGCGCTTCGTTGTGGAAGACATATACGTCATTTGCTCTCAACACCGTGAAACGTGGGTCCGTGGAAAAGCTGCGCGCTCGGCGCTGGTTCCACGTGACAGTGCGGGCGAACAGCGCAACTACACCAACGGGAAATTCCCACCGGTCATTGCCAGCAAACGATGTAGTGCGAAGCTGAGAGCTGCCGGCATTTTACGCCGTCGCCATCGATCAATTGGTGATAAGTACCGCGAGGTGCAGATAACAGATGTCTCAGCTCTCTGTCTGAGGGCTTGTCTCGAATGAGCTGATTCATTTAACGAACGAGTTTGACATTCGTCACGTTTGTGACATTTTAGTACTTCCATTTTTCTTCTCTTTTCCTCTTAAGGACATGTCTTCCTTGTCGGATAAGTGTTTTTTTTATTTGTTTCTTTTTTTCCCGCCAAATTACACTGCCAGCGCGTGTACGAGCGCTGTTGCTGTGCTCTTATATTCATTTCGAGTACTCTCTTCCTTGTCGAGTCTTCGCTTCCGGAGACCGCTTGTTCCTCGTCGTTCACGACGTCGAAATTGCATTTGTCTTTCCCTTTCATTTTCCATCTTTGTGCTTACGACCTTCCACGCTGACCACGATTTATTCTATCCAGTCTCAAGTGTACGCCACATTTAATCCGCGTACTCCATCTCCCATCGTTGACGTCGGCCACGGGAGCGTGCTCGTCGTCGTTGCATGATTGTCGTCTTGTCCTCAGTGAGTACTACCTTGTGCTCTCTTGCCTGTTCGCCGTGTGGCACTACACGGCATTCCAACACCTCGTTTAAGTCGAGATTCCATATTTCAACCTCCGCTAGACTTGCCTGCCCGAGCTACTGGGATTTCTTCAGTGCTTGTATTCTATCCGTGAATCGGGGCACTTCCCGTATCACATTCAAACACTTTCATGATTTCATCTCTCTCACTAATTCTGTCCTATGCTGACGGCGTTGATCATGCAGAACATCCGTCCAGCCTCTTGTTGGTCAATCACCTCGCACAGCCAACACGCTCCAATTCCGTCCGCTCGAACATGAAAGACATTTCGATCTCTTCTTATCGAAGCTCTCGAAAGGCCGCGTACCCCAAGAAGCGTCCATCTCCATCTGGTGTCTCCAAAACCCACAGGACTCCAGGTGGCCCCCTCGTTCCAAATCACAAATCCCCCTACTCTACCAAGGCTGCTTTGCTTCAACAGCGTCAGCGTGACGCACAAATTGCCGCCCTTCGACGACAAGGGGTCCTTTTGGAGGAAGAGTACCGCGACGATATTCGCTATTATATGCATGAAATGGAGGTGAGGTTAACTTAACGCTATGACGATTCGGCGCTTATTCTTTCCTCAACGAGCAGAGGTATACCATGTCGTGTGCGCAGTCCATGGATCAACAACCTGAAATACGGTGGCATATGCGTCCTTGTCTGGTCGATTTTCTTGTCGAGATCCACTTTGCATTTCGCCTTCGCCCCGAGACCCTCTATCTTACCCTCAATATAGTGGACCGCTATGTGTCTCGTCGTATCGTGTACATCAAGCACTACCAGCTTGTCGGGTGCGCAGCACTATGGATTGCGGCTAAGTTTGAAGACGCAAAAGATCGCGTGCCTACGGTTCAAGAACTCGCGCAAATTTGTCGGGAAACATACGATGAATCGGCTTTTATCCAAATGGAGGGCCACGTACTCGCGACAATCCAATGGACTCTAGGTCATCCTACGGCAGAGGCTTGGCTTCGTCTGATGTGCTGCGATCCATTCATCGAGGAAGATAAGGTTCAGCACATTGCGCGTTTCCTCATGGAGATCACACTTTTCTATCGGGAATTCATTAAATACCCTCCTTCGTCCATAGCATTGGGTGCTTTGACACTGGCGCGGTTTCTCTGTGGCCGACCTCGGCGCCTTTTTGAAGAGACAGAAGAATGTCAAGAAATTGTCGAGCTTTTGGATAACCGCCTTGCGAAGCGTGTCAACGATCTCTCTGAGACCTTGGTGAAGAAATACTCATATGCATTCTACTCAAAGGCAGCGACCTTTGTTGTTCAGTACTATCTTCAAGGGGGTCGCTATGATCGACAGCAAATCGTTCCTCTTCCTGCGACGCCAACGCGTCCGGTGTTGTCTGGCACAAGTACTCCAAAGAGTGCCACGACAACTATATCTGATATCTCAGACGACTTCCCTCTGACCCCCACAAGTCCCCCGTCGTTCTCTTCAGATCCTTTTCCAAGCTCATTCCTGTCTGAAGACGATAAGGAGAATCTTCCTTCCTCATTTGAACTCTCCGTCAACAAACAACGCATCGAAGCACCCCCAGACCATTATCTTCCGCACGAGTTTGTCACTTATAGTCGCCCCGCACTGCACAATCTCAATGGCTCACCCCGAGTGGCCGCTGTTGCATAGCGCCTATTCTCTGGATGCCATTTCTCAATTCTCAAAATGTACTATCACCTACACGCTCAGCTACTTGTGCACTGTTTCTACCAGCCATCATCCATGCATCACCCTTCCTTTGCAATAGTCAACCTTCCGTCTTCATTTCACGACGTTCATCGACAAGCTATATCAGGAGGGCAAGGCGAAGGCAGCGCGTCTAGCTGTGCCAAACCACATGATGCACGACATGAGCTCCCGTCAGCGGCTTTCCTTGTCTCCTCTGCCTCCGTTGTGTCGACTCTGTGAATCAATGTGCAATCATTCTCTTTTTGATCCCTGTTACTCTATGCATACATCATCCGTCATACCACTCGCTTTCCCTCAAAACTCTTGCAATACTCCGCACGTGACGAGGTCGACAAACTCCCCCCCATTCACTGTCAATCGCATTCGTTCTATATTATTCTTCACCTATCATTCATCCCGTTAAAGTTTCATTCCATGTCGACCGTTTGGCTCGTTACTAGCGGTTTCTTGCATCGGTTTGTCCTTGGCCCTTGACCAACCGTACAACTTTCACCGTGCCCACTACTTTAATTTAGCTTTCGAGCACCTGTCATACATTTCATCTCGTCAATGTCGCAGCATCCCCCGCATCTCCTACCCAATTGAACAATGTTTTTACAATACAAATATTGGCAATCCGAAGGGCTAACTACAAGGGTTTGCGGTCTCGTGGTAAATTTGGTCGCTTTTTGGTGAACTCGAATGATCAGGATAAGTCATTAGAGTGACCATGACGATGCACAGCGTACTGACAGAGTTGTATCCTACCGTACGACGGAGATAAATATGCCGATTCAAGAGAGCCGATCTACCATCAGACGTACTCCCTGCAGGCTGTAGCCCGTAAGCGAGATTGAGGCTACGCACCTCATTACTATAAAGCATATTACCATGTGTAGCTAATCGTGCCGCAGCATCACTTACGGAATTTTCCTGGGCACTACGTAAGTGTCTTGTTGCAATCAGGTCCCTGATTCAGAGTACTAATCGCAACCTTTGTCATTTTGTGTCGCCCTGCAACATACGTGAGTTGGAGGATTTTTGTTTTAGTCTGGCAAGGAAAATCATTGGCTGCACTCGGAAAATGTAATTCGATACAACCTTCTGGGTTCTGACCAACTAATTTTTTTCTCGCGCGTGGTAGTAGTAGCCTCAGAAGCCCAGGTTATTTTACTCGGGCCTTTTGCAGATTAGCAGATCTGGCTCAGTCTAGGCGAGGTTCATATGTGAGACATATGGTCAAGTGGGTACTAGGAAAAAAGATGGACGAATTACAGAAACTTGATCTAGTAATGCGGCGGCGGTGGGACTAACCCTAACGAGGAGCTCGGGACATATGCGTCTGCGCACGACGGGGGTTTTTGAGTCTTTCTCGGGCCCGACTTCGCCTGAGTTCAAGTCTACTGATGCAGCAGAGCGAAATGAAAGTGGCGGTATGTGTACATATTCTGTAGAACCTAAAAGAAAAGGCCTCTTCGATGGGACCAATTCGGAGGGCCTTTTCACCTTCATAAGGCAAAATATGCTTACTTGTACCGTACGACATCACATTGCCATGCCGTACGATAGCTCGCGGGTTACTCCCGAATCCTGAAGTGCTCGCGGGATTCGAGCACTCGAGGGGTGTAAATACCCTGCGCCACTTTTTGCTTTAGGGATCTGTTCTCCTACAGGTGCCGTTCAATATATTTGATAAGGATGTGATATGGCCTCCTTTGAGTGCATGCACGAGTTCCGTTGTTTGCTCGGGCTATCTAGTCGGATGCGATGGACTGCCAAGAACCGATGTTACGTTGATGAGGGATTAAAATCGAATTTCAGGCCCATGGCGTTATATCTCCGTCGTGTCCATCGAAGCGGTCTGTAATCATATCTAGTAAGGATGAGTTAGGTTGGTACGTGGTCAAATTGAAGTGCTATGGCGCTATGAAGAACGGCCAGGCTATCATTGATGCAACTAGGGACCGGCCACCGAATATATTCAACCTGGAGTCACATCCTACCACGAATCAGCGACATAGCTGAGTTGCATAGATTGGATTTGGCTGTGTAATCCACAAACCACATTGAACAGAGATCACTATTCCAACACCCATTCACCTTCGCTTTCCCTAATCCCCACAGGCCTTTTTTTGTCTAGGCTGATGCGCCCGGCGTTAAGAATTGCTGTTGTGAGTACAGTGTTCGCGATAGTTGGGTATCCGTTTGTGTCGAAGTCACTTGGTTTCTTCAAACCAGCATTCACTGCCCGCGCAGCATCGATAAATTTCTCGATCGATATATACCCATATCCTCGTTGTCCATCAAAGTGTCCTGTTTCAGACGGAGAGTACTTCATACTGGTCAAGTTCTACGCATCAGCAAACTGCTCGAAACAAGTCCGGGTATGGCATACTAAAACGGATTATACCACGTCTTTCCCGTCTCGTCCGTAGTGACATCATAGCCACGATGAGCCTGATCAACGTTGATGTCTCCCTGGGACATTTAATGATGGGTGTTTGGGGGATCGTAGAACATTGTTGTCGAACTCACCTTTTCCCCCATATAGTACCAGTGTTGAGCCGAGTGAACCCCAGCATTCAGGGGCGCAGTCCAAGATGCAGTGAACACCGCAGTTCCTTTGTGTCTTTGGTTAGTGATAGACTGCCAATCGACGAGGAGTGTTATAGTATCTTCTGTATGTGGCACACAATTGTAAGGTTCTCCCGTCGCTATACCGGTGGCAGCACTCGCAACGACGCGAGTCGGTACAGCCTTGTCCTGTAGAATCCAGCAGCAAATATCTACGTGGTGCGAGGACAGATAGTAGCTGGAACGAGTGTCAACATGATTCAGTACGGGCGATAAGTATTGACCTGATGTCCGAATCTTTTCCAGCCCATGTCTTGAATGTTTGCAACTGACTCTTTGGCTGGCTCATCCAAGCACTAAAAAAGTTGAACTCTCCAAGTGCCTGTGCCCTCGCTTTGGCATCGCTGTAAACGGGATCAAACCGTTTGTGGTGTTCAACGAAGCACACAACATTGTGCCTGCGCGCGGCATTGATGAGCTCATTATGATGAAAAAGAAGTTTAGTCGCCGGTTTGGTTACAAGAACATGCAAACCACGTTCGATTGCGTACAAGCTAATGGCGTAGTGTGTACCTGGGAAACATGATCAGAATATCGGCATAGGCCGCAACGAAGACGAACTATCTGGAGTGAAAATAACGACAGCATCGCCAGGAGACATCTTGTCTATTGCCTGCTTATCTGACATCGAATTCGAGAAATGCATGACTTGATCACAAAGGACTACTGACAGGCCTCGGGATCAAATTTTCCTTCCTTGGGAAATTCATCGAATCTGCAAGAGAGGTCGGGGGCGGATGTTGCAGTATGGTTCGTAATCCATACGCGGTATCCATGTCTTTGTAGACATTGCTTATGTTGTCCTGTAGATGCTGCCGGATCGCAGGAAACTTGGAGCCATTGACGCCCACCATTCCAAGCTTGTCAACCTAGCGCGAGTAGGTGAGCCACATTGACATGGATCGATTCTCACTAACTTTTCCGAGTCTCCGGAGATCGAACATCGTCAGACCGACTACCTGGAATGCATATCAAGTGGCAGCATTCCTCGAAGGTTAGCTGAGCTTACACCGATCTGACGATCCAGCCAACCGATCAACATAATGGTGGCTAGTAACTGGTAAACTCGCCTTTTTGTCGGACCTAGAGGCTCCCTGGCTTGTCCATCCTGTGGTATACTCGCCCTGGATTGCACTATTATGACAGTGATGGCGCGTTTGCCGGCGTGCCACATACCGTCCCGCCTGTCGAAGGGGAGACATTAAACCTGGAACAGTGATGGAAATAGATGAACATACACATCAAGACATTTAACTTTGGGAGGGACGTCATGGTGGTTCGTGCTCAAGGGAGAAACACTCGGCTCAAGATGTTTGTTAGAACGGGCCGGAGCTACATACCGGGCCGGAAATGTACCGCCACAGCTGCAGGTTCGGTGATGTCAGAAAGTGGCGAGGAGTCACTAGTCAGATCTGAGCCGGCTGGCCGTGCACGGGGCCCCCCCGCAGCTACCAAGCGAGTGACCCTCCTGCTTCCCGACCGTCTGCGCAGCATTCCGGCACTCTTCCTTCTGCCATCGTTCCACTGACCGCTAGTCATTGGCTGCCGCATCAGCAGAGAGGCTCGCTTTGCCTGCGTGTCTTGCACGTTTTTTCGTAACTTTCGTTCTCGCCTCTTTCCTCTTTTGTTTCACTTGGCCACCCGTTTACCTGACGTTTACCATCCCGCTCAGGCTTTGGTACATACGTCTCGGTCGTCTCGCCGTTATTGTTCTCCCCGCATCCTTCGCTCATATGCAGCCAGTCTCTACCTTGTCGGATTCTGGCTTTGTTCCTCGGAAAGAATTTATTCGCGACCAACGGGCGACCTCTCATTTCTCCTTACTAGCCATTTCTGGCTCAAGCTTCATTAGGCTTTATTCCTTTTCGTTCGAGGTTATCGCAGACCTCCGCCGTCTCTTCGACCACTTCTACCTCAACGCCGCTTGCCGCGAGGATACCACCCAGAAGCTGTGCGAGTTTCAACTCCACGGTAAACCATGGGCATCCCCGAAGAGTGCACGTACGGAACGCATTCTCCTCGACATTCTTTCCGTTATTTATAGGCATAGTTATACCATTCTCTCTACCATTGACTACGGCCGCGAACGCGACGATCGTTTGGCAATTTCTTTCTCTCGGCTATCTACTCCACCGTTACCAATTCCACCCCAATCCCCAATCCCTGCTGGTTCTGGGAGTAATCTCTCGCATGGCACAGGTAGTAAGCATGAGAGGAAGACACCCTTTGCAATTTCATTCATCTCAAGTACCGTCATGCGCGTCATAAAACCTCCTTTAAACTCTACTCCAGCCATTCTCCAGGCGGTTCGTGGTTCCTGGCCGAGAGGGGTCGTGTCGGAAAAGAAGGTCGGGGATGCATTCGAGTTTAAGCTCAAGGGCTACAGCTGTGTGTATACA
Organism: Austroboletus rostrupii; assembly: GCA_038089255.1. Taxonomy (NCBI): domain Eukaryota; kingdom Fungi; phylum Basidiomycota; class Agaricomycetes; order Boletales; family Boletaceae; genus Austroboletus; species Austroboletus rostrupii. The sequence continues at coordinate 12,863 of JBBPKM010000381.1, forward strand.
AAACACTTGTCTACCCGCTACCAACTCAGTTCTGTCAGGGTTCAACGAAGATACGTTCGCAACTGATTCACTCCACCAAATCCTTTCTCTCCTGACTTCGCTTGATGGTCATGCTTGTACAATGGTTGCCTCCCTTTCTATCTGCGGTCGTTCGCGAGTGAAAGACTTGTGGGTTTTCCTGGGTCCTGGGTCCCCAGACGCATATGATCAGAACTGGCCCGACTCACCGGTTAGCCGTTCCGGATCTATGTTGGATGTTCGACGATCTAACAGAGCCTCTACACCTGAGCCCGGGTGCAACCTTGACATGGGAGTTATCCCGGCGTCATTACACAGACGAGCAGCTACGGCACCTCAGCATTTGCTACCTTCTTCATATGGCCCATCTTCTCTCTGTCATATACGAGCGACGATGGAAACCAACGGGCTTCCAATATCAAATTCCGCCCCGCTGCCACTTTCGTCTCCTCACATGCCTGGCATTCACACACGTAAACCCGCCCCAAGAGCTCAAATACCCGTTTCCGTGGACTTCGATGCGCAGGACGACGACGAACATGATCGTTACCGCACTTCCCTACCAAGTGCGGTACCAAGTAGTTGTGAAAATATGACTGGAATCGGGACACTTAATCGGGGCAGATTTAATTCTAAAGCTTTCTACCCTTTGGACTCTGGAGGGCTGACAGAGCTTAAATGTGATGACGCAGGAACACACATGAACAGGTCGAGATCACCATCTCCACGCCGTCGAATTAGTGCCATGCGGCCGGTATCAACGCGCTCTAAAACCCCACCGTTGCTCACTTCTCACCCACGCGACCCTCGAACTCCTTCGCCGCCACCAAATGGGCCCTTAACTTTGGGCCTACCCCGTGCGCAAGACTTTGCATTAGGGGATAACCCGACACTTCTAAGCCCGGGAATGTTCCACATACGAGATTCGGCATTTTCTTCTAATTCTGTTAACACCACCGGATCCTGTGATGTTCCCATTAGATGGACGGGGTTGGGTAAGCCCGAGGGCATCGAGAAGATTCAGGAAGAACAAGAGTTGTTCACCGAAGAACCCAAATCACACCCCGCGTTACCCACCCCAGTGTTTCCCGGAAGTTGGTCGGTGACGGAGGAGGAATCATCTGGAACCAACGATTCTTCGAAAACGGACGAGGCTACCGTTCGTCCTGAACACGGCAGGCATCCTGACAGGTCCTTACATGATATTGATGCACGGATTGGTTCGCCCGAGCTTGTACATGATGGGGCTGTGCGCAAAAGTGAAGCCGGAATGATAGGAATGATAGCACCTCGATTGCCACCTTCGGCGATACCCATCCCATCGAGCGAGAAGTCCAGGGGCAACTCTAGTGCACCAACCTCGCCAACAAAGACGGGTAGTCGAAGTGGCAGCGGGAACGGTTGGGTCCTAGTGAACGTGGAAGGCAAAGATCACACTAACGGACACTCATCCACTCCCCTTGCTAGCCCCACCATCGCAAATCAGGATCGTGCACGCAAAATATCACATCTAAATGAGAAAGCACCCATGTCGACGACGGCCAAAGCCATCGTTGTCATTGACGCTAGGGATGGCAAGAATGCTAGAGCGCGAGGCGGTGGATCCGGTCTACGCCGACTTTTGTCGATCTCCCGACCAGGTCGAGGTGCCGAGGAACTGGTTAATGATACATGCCTCCCTCAGACTCGATCTCCTGAACTTGTGGCGAACGGGACGAGTCATAGCAAAGAGCTGGCGCGCCAGGGGCGCTTCCGGAACAAGCTTGCTCGTCTTGGCGCTCCTGAAATCTCGTCGAAACCACCGGACAATGGCAGAGTACGCGTGAATCTTAATTAACGTTGTCGCTCCTTGAACTCTGCTCTTTTTTTCTCTTTCGTCCACCATTTTCTTTATTTCTGCACATTGTAAACCACGGCCTTCGTCGATTCATCTCCAATGCATGTCGTCTACTTCATTAGATTCATTCCTAGCACTGGCCACGTGACCATTCAGATACATCACGTGGGAAAGGGTAATCGGTTTCCCTGCAACTTGGTCTTGAATGGCCCCTACGATGGGTTTTCTTCGTTGCTATGCACACGCGCCCGTTCTGAGTGTCCACGGTATCCAGACACGCAACACGCGCAAGTAGTCGGAAGAGACGAGCGAACATGCGCGTCTTGGGGCAAGGGGAAGATGACACAGGAGGCCAGGTGCGCGGGGGAGGGGAACGGTGTCTGTGCTCTGGGCAGCTCGCGAGGCTGTCACGTCTGAACCTCGCGGGCTGATGCAGATGGGCGGGAGACATGACATGGACGACGGGTGCCGAGAGATGGCCTGGGTGCGCGTCGCATGATGTCAGGTGTACCATTTGGGATAGCATGGTACGAGCTAGGGCATGTGGCTAGATTGAATATACGAGCACAGTTGATCTGAGCGAGGCCCGACGCTGGCTAGGGATGGCGGGAATGATGGGTTGTATTGGACTGTCGGCCTTCGTGCAGAGGCAGGTTGCAAAAATGCACAGGGACTGCCGTAGCGGCTACATTCCAACGTTTCCTCCCTAATAGCCACTCGCGGCCATTCCCTCTCTTTC
>JBBPKM010000382.1:0-15454 GCA_038089255.1 Austroboletus rostrupii
CGCTTCCGCTCTGTCCACCGCCGCCGCCGCCGCCTCCTCCGTGGCCGTGCATCGACACACTTCCCTTGAGCCCGAGGACGCGTCCGGCAGCGGACTTCTCCTTGCGCTCCCTCGCGAGCGCGAGCGCACGGCGTTCCTTGGTCTTGGTGCGCTGGCGCGCATGCTCGTGCGCGCGCACGTCCTTGGTCGTAGGGCCGGCGCCGACGTGAGCGCCCGCGCTAATATTGGTATCTTGACTCTGAACTAGGTGGGTACCATGGGAGGACGAAATGGAAGAGGCTATAGTGGGTGTAGCAGACATGAATGGAGAGAGCGGAGAGCGACGTGTTGCATTTATATAGGCCGTTCGGGGTGGCGTGGTCCGTTTGGGTTTGGCGCGAGAAGGTGCCGAGATAGTGCGCGCCTGGCAGGGCTGGGTGCGCGCAGCCCAGAGGGGAGTGCAGGGAAGACGAACAAGGGTGGCGAGGGTAATCATTCCAAGTCACGGAGCTGCACCGCAACTTTGACATGTCTGACAACGAAGCACACCGCCAGACACCACATCTATAGGGAAATGCATTCATCACGTGATACTCGCCTTATCGCGCACGTTCGAGCAGCTACTTCAAACTTCCAAGGGCCACGTTCGATTCGCCCAGCGTACAATAAAACACGGCATACGTCTAAAACAACATCAATAATGAGACTTGTACATACCCTCTCACTTTTTATGCAGAGCGGGCGCTTTCAGACCTTCAGATAGCCCCTTGTCTCCAGCGTACGTCGCACCCGTGCCCCGAAGCTCATCCCTGAAAACGTCGTTGAGCGTGTGGTGACCAAGGAGCGCATGCGAAATCTTACTCAATGCGCAGCAGTGCATTGTATTTGGCGACACGTTCGCTCCGCGCCGGAGCACCCGTCTTGATCTGGCCAGTGCCCAGGGCGACAACGAGATCGGCGATAATTGTGTTTTCGGTCTCACCACTGCGGTGAGAAACCATGACACCCCAGCCGTCCGACTGGGAAAGTTGTGCGCTGAAATGCGATGAACATGCATAGCTTACACCAGGATAACTGAAACGTACGCCTGAATGGACTCGGAGATAGTACCGATCTGGTTGATCTGGCGAAGGAAACCATCAGCATTGCTTCACCGCCGGAACACACTGGCAACCTTGAGCAGCAAACCGTTGCAAGCCTTCTTCTCGATGGCAGTCTTGATGCGCTGGGGATTGGTAACAGTCAGATCGTCGCCAACGATTTGCACGTTGCTGTTCTTCGTAAAGTGTGACCATGCCTCCCAATCGTCTTGGTCGAAAGGATCTTCAATAGACACAATCGGGTACTTCTTGATGTAGCTGAGGTACAGTTCGGCGAGTTCAGTTCCGGATATCCACTTCTGGGGATCAGAGTTGGGGTTCTTGAAGTCCAGATCGTATTTGCCGTCCTTGTAGAACTCGGACGAGGCGACATCCAGAGCGATTTTGATCTTTCCCTCATAACCTGCCTTTTTGATAGCCTCGCTGAGAAGCTCGAGCGATTCATCAGCACCGCTAACGTTGGGGGCAAATCCACCCTCGTCACCAACGTTAACAGCTATCCAGAAACAAAAAGGATCAACAAATATATGCTCAATATGTGTAGAGGGCACTCGCCGTCAATGCCATACTTGGCACTAATCACCTTCTTCAGGGTGTGGTAGGTTTCCGTACCGATCTTCATGGCTTCGGTGAAACTAGAAGCGCCGGTGGGAAGGAGCATGAACTCCTGGAACGCAAGCTTGTTACCAGCATGCGAGCCACCGTTGATGACGTTGAACGCCGGGCAGGGCAGGACATAAGGTGGCTTGACGCCAGCCAACTCGGCCAGATGTTGGTACACCGGCACGCCCTTCTCGGCGGCACCAGCTTCGACCACGGCGATCGAGATACCAAGGATCGCGTTTGCACCATATTTGCCCTTGTTGGGCGTGCCGTCCTCTTTGATCAAGAAATCGTCAATCTCCTTTTGTTGCGTGACCTTGAGGCCGGATTTGATCAGCGCAGGGCCGAGAACGTCGTTGACGTTGGCGACGGCCTTGGACACACCTATTTGGAAGAGATAAGCTGAACGACGATGAAGGAGTCTGGGTGGACTCGCCCTTGCCGACGTAGTTGGACTTGTCGCCATCGCGAAGCTCAAGCGCCTCGTGAATGCCGGTGGATGCACCCGAGGGCACAGCGGCACGGAAGCGGCCTGTCGGGGTCCGTAAGCCGGACGCGATCAATGCATGTATGCGGGTATGCATCACCTTTCTCGGTGTAGAGGTCGACTTCGACGGTGGGGTTTCCGCGAGAGTCAAAGATCTGGGCGAGACCTGAGCATGGGTCAGCATGTGAACAGGCTGTGTGATACCTGGCGTGCGTGGACTTTGGTGACGGACATGGTGGAGAAAGCGAATAGGATGATTTGATTTGGGGTAGTCCGTCTTATAGGGACCACTAAATCTCGTGGGAAACCGATTATCGTCCGCACCAAGTCCCCGAGTCCTGCTTTCCCCGACCGGACTGACAGATTGAAACCGTTCCTCCGTCTTATTCACCCAGCTGTGAGAGCAAACCCATTTATATTCTGACGTATCACTGCTATGAGCATCTTTCAGTGCAATATGGCACATCTCAGCGATGCTTTTGACCACCGCCTTTCTTGCCACCAGACAGTGACCTGAGCAACGCTGCCTTGCCCCGGTTTCTGTTTTTCACATTCGCGTTCGTATAAAAGTTCGCCGCCTTTTTCTGCCAACCAATCGATATGAACGCCATCAAACTGGGGGACAAGAAAGCGTACCTTGCTGGTCTTCATTCGAGCCACCTTTTTGGGAGGCTCAGGTAGCTCTTCGGCCGAAGACACTTCCTCTGTGGCAAGTTCAAATCGACCAGTAACAAGTCATGTTGCAAAACACTCACCATTAGCAGTTTGCGCAACTGTATTGGACTCGTCGTTGCCTGCATTTTGGTGACCTTCCTCGTCAAACACATCGTTCCATGACAGCTCCGGTTCGCCATCCACATCGGAGGTATCCTCCGATGGATCTTCATGGGAATCATCGTCCGATAACGCCTTGTCGTCGGCTCCGACTTCGCCCTCCAACGGTTGGATATCCTCGGCGAGAAATACATTCTTTTGTATAATCGATCCGAGGTTCTGCTTGACGCTTGGAATCTCTTTTTCTCCCTTGTCCCCCTCTGCCGCCTTGGACTTCCCTTTGGCCTTTGCTTTCGCCTCGGCTATGTTGAGCTCCTCGGGTCGTTCAGGCGGCGGAACAAAATATGGTATGCGACCTCGGACCCAATCGGTAAGTATGATTTTGGCCACACCATCCACATCTGGTTCTCCCCCCTTGAGAAGCCGTCCTTTCATCCTTGCCAGCGTGTTCAGAAACTGTTCGGGGTCCCATCCACGAGTTGGATCGTCTGGATCAGAAAGGGGAATATCATATGTCCGGGAGAGATAAAGCGGTTTTACGCGCTCCATTAGTGCGGGTATGTGTTCAGATGGCGTGGGTAAGGCCTCGACACGCACTACACCCTTGAGAACGGTGGAAGTTTGTGAATCATGTGCAGATGTGGGTACAATACCGGGGCAATCAATTAGATAGATTCGTCGCGTAAGTGTTATGTATTGCCAGACCTAAATTAAAGAAAACCATAAGCTATTTTTAGCAAAGAAGTCAAGGAGAACGACAAACTTTGGTTTCTCCCGGAACAGGTGCAACGCGACAAACTTTACCACTTTTGAGCGTGTTTATTACACTACTTTTGCCCACGTTGGGATATCCCACAAAACCAACGGAGATCTGCTTCTTATCCGAATGAAGCTGCGAGAACTGGCGGAGGAGTTGTATAAGAGAACCCTTCCCAAACGAGTGATTTGGTGAGGCGTGAAACGCAATTGTTGGATATCTTGGTGTTAGGTGTTGTATATATCTCGCCTATGAGAAAAGGGTTCATGCCTAGAGTAAATGCAAAGTATGCAAATCACTTACGGTGACCCAGTTCGGCACCAAGTCGCACTTGTTGATGACCAATACGACTTGCTTGTGTGCCTTTTCCTTTTTCAAGTACTCCAGCACTGACTCACACATGGTCCCGAATGGATCACGGGCATCCAAGATATGCAAGACGACATCAGAAGAATCTATCACCTTGTACAGTTCTCCGTATATGCGTCGCGAGGTCCCTTTTGCGTAGATGGGCTCGATATAGTCAGCATGCACGGGTTGGAAATCCCCAGTGAGAATTTCCTCCGGTCGCGCTAAAGGTGCTGTCAAGGTACAAACGAGACGATGGAAAAGGTTAAAATACCAGACGAAACCGCTGCAGTGTCTTCGGTCCCTTCTGCTGCCGCTGCGCCGACTTTGCTAAGCTCTTCGAATGTTCCAACGTCCAGTTTCGGTCTTTTTCGCTGAGCCTTGGGGCCAAATGTTTCGCTAAATGGTTCCGTTTCAACGATATGTGATCGCTGGTGAATGTATATATGTAGCTCAGCACATGCGTCGGAAGCAGAGCGACTCACTTTGCGAATATTTGGGTTGGCTGCATCGTCTAAGAGTGCCATAGGCAACTTATTCCGACGTAAAAGGACGGAATATGGGTCGTGTTGTTTCGTGGATAGGCTTGTCCTGAAGTGGTCCAACGCCGTCTGAGATATCACCCTCGTATTCCCTAATAATATGGTCATTTCATGCTCAGGACGTCCCACGGGAAAGACACGGCCCATAGACACGCACCAAACCACCGTCGATCGGGCTGCACGCGCCCAGGTTTCGTTTCGCCTTCGCCCTTTTGAAATGCAGCAGCCTTGACAATGTTTCCGTCCTTGTCTCTGATGGCTTTCCCCCCCGTGAGCATTTTGGCTCGAGCGACCTGCTTCGCATTGCGATAAAAGTTTTCTCCTTTGACTTTTTTGAGCGATATGTCCTTGGAAGAGGAAGAGCGGGTCCTGGGCGAGGACGCTGCCGTCCGTTTTTTGTTCGACGCCATGGCCAAGTGCAAGTAGTACCCTACAGAGAACACGAGTGTAGATGTTCCACGTTTGGATATATACTCCCACAATCATCCCTCTTATCATAAAAAGAAAACTTCCATTGGAGTCCAAGCGAGTAATCCCATCACCGTCGAAACGTGTTACCAATGTCAGTACGCGAGGAACTTCGGTACGAGTCATGTCAAATCGGGCTGACCAACCGTGCTGATGAAGCAGAAACATCGCTCGGGCACTAGCAGATATGCCCGAACTTGCTCAGGGTCCGAAAACATATGTCACCAGGAAACGCGTTCAGGACAGATAATCCATTTATTCGTCAGCGATTTCCCGATGCCTATAAAAGACGGGAAGTTCTAACCTGGCCACGCAACACACGATTGTACGATGTTGCCTCTCGTCCTCTATGATATCTCCTCCGAGCTCCCTGGCAGCAACTGGTCCCCCAACCCTGCCAAAACGAGGTATGTGAGCACCGGGAAGTCCTTTGTAGGCCATTCAACGATGATTCTAGGTTTATCTTGAGCTACAAGAATCTCCCTTTTGAGACCGTCTGGGTCGAGTTTCCCGACATTGCCGCCAAGCTCAAGGGGATTGGCGCGTCAATCAACAAATTCGTAGACGGGACTGACCGGTACACCTTACCCGTCCTCAGCGATCCCAACACAGGCGCCCTCATCACTGATTCGTGGGCGATCGCTGAATATCTCGACCAGACTTACCCAGAGAAGCCTGTTTTCCCCAAAGGCACTAAAGGCTTGATAAGCGCCTTTGATTCGGCCGGAACATCCCTTCAGGGTGGCTTCTCCGGACTCAGTCTCCTGCGCACATCTCAGATCTTCAATGATCGTAGCCGAGAATACTTCGTCCACAGCAGGCCTGCGCCATTCAGCAGCCAAGTTGAGGAATGGTCTCCCGAGGGAATCAAACGCGACGCTCAGTGGGGAGCCGTTGAGAGGTACTTTGGGACTGTGAAGGCATTTTACGAAAGGGAAGAAGGAAAGTGGCTGATGGGGGATACATTTTCTTATGCGGACATTCTTTTTGCGGTTCGTTCCCTTTGGTTCAAAAGGGTCTACCGGGAGGAAGAGTGGAAGAGGATTGCTTCATTGGATGATGGGAAGTGGGAGAAGTTGCTTTCGGATGTAGAAAGGGAATGCAACCTTGCCTAGAGATGCTTATTTATTTGAATGATCACGAGCCGTGCTATTCTACTATGTTAGGTTCATTAAGTTCATGCCAGATTGTCCAGTTGATGACCATTGCACCAGTGTTAATTTGGTGGTGTGATCGCAGAGGTATACCCAACGCTGGGCTGTGCGCGAGACCACTTGCCTCATAAGAGGCCAGCGACTCGAAGTAGGCAGACGCTTGAGGATGCAACCCCTCGATCGTCTTGCGCGATGTGATTCCAAACTTCCACGTTAGTTGTTTAATAAGGCGCGAGAGTAGCAAATCTTGTATCACCACTTCTTCAAATATTATTTTGGGTTTGTGCTCGATACAAGAATATTCTATTCCAGATCATTTATGTTGAGTATGCCGACTTCGTCGCCAAACTAAAAGATACCGGCGTGTCACCGAACATACTTCAAGACCGGCGGTGAACGATACACCATACCAGCTCTCAACGATCCCAACACTGGTACTATTGTCAGCGTTCTCGGACAATCGCAGAGTACCTCGACAAGACGTGCTTGGAAATGCCCGCTTCCCCCCAACGCAGCCTCCAAAGGCCTGTGCCATGATAGGAGATTTCTTCTGGTTCAATACGCAGCGCTCGTCCCAGGTTATGAGTACTTGAATGCAGCCGGGAATACTTCATTCGTAGCAGACTTCCACTCGATGGTCGGGCTGAATAATGATCTCCAGAAGGAGCAAAGCCCGATGCTTAGGATGCTTAGTGACCATGCGATTGGTAAATATTACGAAACGGTGAATATGCTGTATGAGAAGGAAGAGGGAAAATGGCTGATGGAGGTCACATTTACCTACTCATATATCCATTTTGCGGTTTATAACCTTTGTTCTAAAAAGACTGTATTGGGGGATGAGTAGAAGAGGATCATTTACTTGCACGAGGTCAGTGACATAAATTACTTGCAGATGTGGAAAAGAAATGTAAGCTTGGCTAGAGGTGGCAGAAAGTTGAACTATCTTCTGATCCGCGGACAGTCCAGACAGAGGGTCCTGCCTCATTGTGTCAGGATAACGATATGTCATTTGTGTGGGAATCGAAGCTCACCTGAGGCCTGATTACTCAGTCAGAAACTTGCTGTGTTGATGAACAAAGTGGCCTAGTGGCGTTCCGCATGATATAAGTCTGAGGCCCAGTAGATTATGGCTGGAAAGCAGACAGACGCTCCACAATGCAGCCCCTTGTCCTATACGATGTCAGCTCCAACCTCCCGGGCAATAATTGGTCCCCTAACCCTGCAAAAACAAGGTGCGACTCGGAGAGTACCATCTATCGTAGCATCGTCTTGATCAAATATTACTCAGGTTCATCCTAGGCTATAAGAACCTCCCATTTGAGACCGTTTATGTGGAATATGCAGACGTCGCCGCCAGGCTGAAAGAGATCGGGGCGTCACCAAACATACTTCCAAACGGAAGCGAACGCTACACCGTACCGACTCTCAGCGATCCCAACACCGGTGCCATCGTCACCGATTCTTGGGCAATCGCAGAATACCTCGACGAAACGTACCCGGAAAAGCCTGTTTTCCCCCAAGACTCCAAGGGATTGATCACCGCCTTTGATTCCGCGTTGTGGTCGCTGATGGAAGCTTTCTTCGGGTTTGGTCTGCTGCGCTCATCTCAGATTATGAACGAGCGCAGTCGCGAATACTTCATCCGTAGCAGACCGGCGCCATTTGGAGGTCGAGCAGCTGAATGGTCCCCTGAAGGATCAAAGCGAGACGCGCAATGGGCAGCAATTGAGAAATATCACGATACTGCGAATGTGTGGTTTGAGAAGGAAGAAGGGAAATGGTTCATGGGGGTCACGTTTTCTTACGCGGACATATTGTTCGCTATTCGTTCCCTCTGGCTTAAAAAGGTTCTTCAGGATGACGAGTGGAAGAGAATCGCTTCCTTGCACGAGGGCAAGTGGGAGAGATTCCTTGCGGATGTAGAAGAGGAGTGTAACCTTGCCTAGCCTAAGACAACTTGTAGTGTCTTGCCTGGTGTAATTATCCATTGTACGATCATGCGAATAACTGACAACCTTCTCGAGCATCAGCAGGTTCGAGAGAGTTTTGCAGGCAACACGTAAATATTTGACACAACATGGTCAGCTGAAGATAGTGACACAACTTTGAGTTTGACCAAACTTTGACTAGGACCCGCCGAACTGAATGGATGTGGTGTGATGACCAGATCGCCGCGCTTAACCGCGCAGCCGAAAGGCGGAAATACTGAATGTACACCATGCAGTATCCCGGATGGTATGTGTGCTAGTTACGCTAGGTAATCCAGAGCGGTTACATGCGGCCACCATGACAAACAGCAAGCACGCCGCCCTGACTATTCCTTTTGTAGATGGACAAATACACGCATTAACGTTTCTTCTCCGAGGTTTCCCGGATTTCCGGGTAATGAGCGTGTGCTAGCTCAGGTAACAGGTTCGATACGCACGCACCAAAACAGTAGCGGCCTCCAACGGGCTACTGAAGTTGCTCCACGATGACTACTTTGACTTTTCTGAGCGAATGTTTTAGGAGAATGAGGCACGGGCAAGAACGACTTCTCCACGAAAGACTTGAGGTTCGAACTTTCTTACCGTGCTGTAGCTCAGCAGCTTTGCGTCACGTAGCTTCAGCCCCTTTCCAGTCTTTCTCTGCGGCACCCTTGTATTCCTTGAATAAACCCAGGCTGCCGTTCTAGAATCTGGACACCTAGTGAGCGGTGTTTTTCTTTCCCGCTGATCAAGAAGACGATTTGGCCCTCGGAGGAAAGGAAGGGAACGAGAGGGTCGATAGTTCAGGGAAAATAATCCGAAGCAGGCTCGAAAAAGTAATGTGAATGAGCAGTCACTGACTCACTTGTGTCGACATGAGCTCATTTGACTATACAGGCACAATATTGTATTCGCACAAATCCATGTACTGTAACGTATGCAAAGCAACTTGAAACATGGGAACGGATTTCACCGATGACTGCCTGCCTTTCGAACAGATGTTCCATGATGTCCGCGCTCCAACGCTTCGTTTCCACTTGTCAACGTTCCTTGTCTACTAGGTGGTCTAGATTTCGTTCCCATGGGCTTATTTAGTGAATCAACGCGGTTAAATAGGTCCAGAATGTACCCTATCATTTCGCGCGGCTCGACAGCTGATACATTTGCCTTCTAGAACCTTACCCTCGTCAGCCATGCGTTTCGTCAACTATATTCATTTAGCTAAGAATCAATCACTTGCCTGGTTTCTGCATCCTTTCTCCCACCCTCGTGGTCCTTTTGATGTTCACCACAGCCAGATGCATCGTGGCACTGTACTGTACTTTCACATTTTGGCCGGAGAGCTATAGACGGTTGTGCACCTTTCAACGCTAGAAACCTCCCACGGTTTGAGATGGAACATGACTGACAAAACAAAGGTCGACCAGTGCTTCTCGTTCCACCAAGGAACCTAGGCTAAGGATGGAAATCAGATAGGAACATGCTTTCGATGGCAGGCTCAACTGAGATATTGGTTTCTGCATCGTTATTCGCGAATTCGTTGATCCTTCTGATGGATATATTAGTCAGTTTAGCCATGGGTGGGTTCTCTCTGCTCTTGTAGTGCGACACTTGTAGCTGTACCCTCTGCGGTAGGATGGGTAGGGTAATCATAGAAGACGTTAAGGGTGTTGTTATCCACATAAACGCCCGGTGGAAAAGACACTGAGCGAAAGTTGGTTGAGAAAACTGGGACTCATCCTTTGGTACTTATGTGACCAGCGTCTCGTGGATGTGGGATAGGGAAGCTGTACTCGGAGGCAAGGTCAAAGCCGGTAGACTAGAAGTTCTGCAAGAGAAAAAGGCGATGAATACTAGACAGATAAGTAAATGGGGTCTCGCCGAAACAGAAGATGATAGGAACGGAGCACATCTACAGCACAAAGGGCCCGAGTGTCGAATACCGAGTTGCTGTATACCGATCGGATCAAGATAGAGTGAACCTAGAATCGGAATCTAGTCACAGTGGATGTAAACAGAAAGTACGCCCGGTGGCCGCCCTACAAGAGCTGATGATTCCGTTTGTAAACGGATAGGCACATGCATCGTTGCTACTTCCCCGAGGTTTTTCTTTCTGAGATATCACTCGCGGCGAATTCCCGGGGCGGTCGTAAAAACACCTCCGATGGCCCAATTTGTCGCTCCATGATTCCTTCTGAGCAAAATGTTCTTCAAGTTGGAAGCCGGTGGAAGGACCTCTTTGTCGAAGAAACCTCCATCGGGAAGAAATTTTATTTTATTATAGATTCAGAACTGTCGCGGGAGTCGCCGGTAACGTTAATTTTTTCTTATCTCTGGTATTTTGTGCCCAGAGAGATGCCGAGCTTTGGCACCAGAAGGTTCCACGGAATTTGAAACCCAGCTACTACAATCTTATTCCTCCCTGCAGTTTGCATTTCTGCGGGATAGCCAGGGCCCACAGGGTTTGGAGACCAGTGACAATGATACTCTTTTGGAGCTAGAGCGGACAGACATAGTGACAAGAGACAGGGGAGGATCGTCCGTGGGGGGTGATAACAGTCGTCGCTGACCAAGCAGCAATTCCCTAGTCTGCATCGAATCGGCGTCGATTCTCGACTCCTCAGCTATTCAAGCAGCCGCTTGCCGCATCGTAATGGAGCATAACACCAGACGTTCGTTTGCAGTGAACCATTGGTTTATTATGTTTTGCTGAGATATGTTTACCCAACTGGATAGACTACAAGAGGTCAACCCGAGCGATGCGGTCGAACATAAGTGATTGCTATTCACTGGGATACATTTCTTGTCCGCCACCCTTGCAGATTGGAAAATAGATATATTGCTGGTACGTGGTGTACTCAACCTGACATGAACATATTTGACATTTGAATGCAGTCTCTCAGTATTCAAGTAAGCTCATAAATACTTTTTTGTATGGGGTACTTAAGTCGGAACGTCACAGAACCAGTATTCTTCTTTCGAGCATGCATGATGATATGGTATCCAAATTAATCCAGATGTAATGTTAATTGCGCAGGAAATAACAGCATGGTTGGTTATTTCCTTCACAATCAACATTACATTTACACCAGCCTCTCAGACGTTGGCCGGTTAGGAATGCGGTGCTACTATTAGCGTTCGTCTTTTCGGTTTTTAGGCTGGCCTATATTGACTGTTTTTTATATGTTAACCTCAAAACCTGCAAAATCAGACACTGAGATTCTTCGCATTGAGCCTCTCCGGGGCAGGTTATACGTCAGTACTGTCAGCACGTTGGTCGTACCCTCATTATCGACGGAATATTGTACTGGCATTCAACTTACAAGTTATTTGTGGCGAAGTCTTCTCGTTGTCCCATGGCAACGTAGCTTGTGGCTACGTAGTAGTGGACACAACAGCAGTGAGAGAGCGTAAAAAATGGATACCACGACTAACAGACGGTGAGCACCTCATTATGGACCGCTGGATTCTCTGACATCCATGCTAGAATCGTTGCCCTTTATGCTGGGATTTTTTTTTTTTGCAACGACATCGATATCTTCAGCATGCCTTATTTCCTCCGTCATAACTGGTTACGATGGTAGCACGACCAACGGCTGAGTGTCTCCATTCTTTTACCTATCACATAGCAAATTCAGTCAGATTATCGCTCAGGTGAATGCCTCGATGTAATGTGCTTGTCATCATTTGATGGTCATTAGTGTCACCGTGTCTAGACATTCAAGCCATGCGTGCCTCGTGATATCGCATGCTGCCATGCCCTTCTGTTTAACAGTCATCACAAGCATTCGACGGCAGAATACATCTATTTTTGTCCAGTCATAATGGGTGCGTTAGCGCAGGCATGTCGTCGAAAGTGCTGAGATGTTCTCAGGCAAAACGGTGTTCAACGAGATCAAGCGCAACCACACTCTGCCCCTCCCCCCCCTCCGGGTAGCGCGAAAGACGCAACCTCACAGGTACATTCCCACACCATCATACACCATTCTACTTACCCTCCAAGTACAGAAACGACATCACGACGTACTCATTTCCTCAACTTCGACGATGCCGAAACACAACAGCTTTCCTACTACTTTAGAGGTGATGACGAAACGAGACCACAAGAGTGAAGAGAGAGTGCCAGAGGGCACGGGGAGTTGGACTCGCGGTATAACGCGATTTAGAGTAGTATGGTGATAATTTGGGAGGCAGGGAGTAGTAAAGAAACCATCAAGCTCCGCGAGCACATTCGACTCGTATTTGTGGTCGACATTTCGCCGAGCGAAACAGGTTTCGGGGATTATTAAATGTGCGTTGCTGTCTGTCGATATCCGGTTGAATCTGAACTACATCAGGCCCCCTTGCGCTCCTGCAGCTGATCCACGCTAGCGACGCCGCGCTTGAATTTTGGCGAAAAAGATGGTCTGTTGGAAGTGATTGCTATCGTTTCGCGATACAAGTGAAACCACATGGGACAACTTCATCTTATGGTTGCTACCCACGCGTTTTAGAGCACATTTCCGACTCACGTGGACCAGCGATTATGAACGCTCAAGAGGTCTTTCTAATTCCCGTCAGTTATTTTCCCGTGCTTAACCTGAACATAGTCGATTGACGTTCGACCCAATATCTTGAATTACACTGCGCTTGGTATGGCACCTTTTAGTCGAGAAAATGTTGATTCTGGAAAAGAAGCGTTCCGTAGGCTCCTTTACATACTGCGATGATATCAACGAGACCGTGTCATTCGTCTTTCTTATCAACGTAACACGTACATAGGGCTTCGTCTATGATACTTACCAATGTGAGCGACAGGCTGTCATCATGTTTACTTTCGGACAGCATGCCTGCGCAGGGCTGGTTGTCGGTTGTCTGGAGCATGCGCTGCGCTGACCAAGTGAGAGCTACGACTATCACTTGTAGATGAACATGCGGCCAAGGCATGTATCAACCGGCAGGAATATGACAAGGTGGTCCAGACTCCTCGAATCGGGTGTATTTCATTGGTGAGACTGCAATCTTGATCGCTACTCTAGACGTTCTCACGCGACAAAAAGATGTTTGGGTGGACGTTCGGCTCAGACGCGTTGAGCTCAACGCTTGATCAGCTGTGATGCAAAGTCTTGTATGTGCTAAAAACAAATCGAGACAGTCGCATATACATCATTGAAGGACCTTGCACCGCGGGCAGCCTCGGGAAAAGAAGTCAAGGATTGGCTTCAAGGTGAATATCAGTTCCGCCCACACGGATATATGTGCGCTGACGTACTGCAAGAAGAACTCAAACGACGTGTGTACTAGTGCGACATGGGTCATATGGCAGTCAAGTCGACTGATTTGCGTTGTCATGGCTCTGGATGCACATTACTTCAGCATTCACCTTACTCGAGGAATGATATGTTTTTGGGAGCTATATTCATTGATTCCACCAAACATCTAAATGACCAACTCTCCTTCTACACTACCTTTTTCAAGACCCAATCGAGGTAGAACCGCCTCGTAACGATCCCGGTCCAAACGCTTAAGATATCGGAGAATCTTGGCTCTGTCATGAATGAGTTGGCGCAAGGCCCTCCGGTTTGCTACGTCTTTTCTGAACTTGAGCAAATGCGACCACAGATTGCGAATCTGGTACGTCAGTAGTGCGGCTGTGGGACGAGTGGGAAAGCGTTGAGGATGTTAAACCAAACTTCATACCTTGCACCTCCGGCCGGCCAGTATCGTTTGGCTGTACGGCAGTCGAAAAGGTCGCAACAATACGCCTGCGATTCTCGCAGGAGAGACCTTTGGCATTCGCATTCCTGAGGTCTACCAGTCGAGCAAACATATTAGCCTTTTGGACCTCTTTATTCATGGCCTTTTTTGCGCGCTCCACCGTGTCCTGGTCAAATGTGGTCACCCTCTTCTCGACTGTTAGGGCGGGTAGAACTTGAAACAACAGCTTCTTGTTCTCCCCTCCCTCTACTCCAAAGTTCAGATGCGACGGCACGTCCACCTGCCCCTCGGAAAGACTCAGAACTTGAGGCTTGGCGTCTGGAGAGTGGATGTCGTCCGGAGTCAAGATGGCCTTTTGAAGGTCGCATCCCACCCATTTGTCTTCCTTGTTGTACTCGGACCCGAGAACGACATAGAGACGGTTTGCGTCCTTGGCGTGTTTACGATCGGCCTTGGCCTGTAGTTTCGAGACGGACTTCTTTACAGCCTGGGGCTTGGCTTGACGTATGGCAGAGGTGTGCAGTTGTGCCCTGCTCGAGGAGGCAAGGGAGCGCGAGGCTGGACGGGAGGTGTAGTTGTTTTCGGGAGAGGAAGGGGTGTGAATGGGCTCACCTTGAACGAGACACGACCTGTACATGTCGGAATGGCGGACGATGAGCCAAAATTGTGAGCGTATCCAGCTCGTGAGAAAGGCAATAGCCGAGCGCCTATAAAACCCCGACCAAGGCGCGGAGTCCTTTTCTCTCCAGGGAGAATGCCACGCTGCGCGACGTAGACCGCTCTACCGTCAAAGACAGTGCCAGTGACTACCCACCGTAGTCCTGATCTCTCGAGAGCACGCACCAGCTTAGGAAGTGTCGTTTCGACGCGTTTGCAGGACACGGCATGTCGACATCACGCTGGAACATTTTTTCTCCCTGCAGACTCGTCACATTTCGTGTAGCCCATCTTGTCTTTTCATACGTCCGACAAATGAAAGTTCTCGTCGACCTTGCATTCCTTTGCTACGTCCTCCACCAATTTATTTCCAAATCCATCATGCAGGGCACCAACTCTCTTCCACTCATCCTGGAGGACCCTCTTAAACCAGAAGGAATAGCTGGCAAGGATGATGTCTGCGTATGAAAAGGTGTTCCCCATGACCCACTTTCCCACTTCCCTCTCGTGCCAAGTCTTCACGGACCCGTAGTAGTTCTTGATGACGGCCCACTGAGCGTCACGCTTTGCTCCTTCGGGAGACCACTCATTAATTGGGCATTCCAAGGAGGCTTCTCTAGTTGGGATGAAGTACTGCTGACTGCGCTCGTTTAAAATTTGGGATGCATGCAGGAGAATCAGTCCGATAGCGCAGGAAGGTTCCAGTAGCGAGTACAACGTGGGTTCGAGGGCCTTGATGAGGCCTTTGGTGCCATTGGGGAAAATCGGCTTTTCGGGATACGTCTTGTCAAGGTATTCTGCAATCACCCAGGAGTCGGTGATAAGGGCCCCCGTGTTGGGATCGCTGAGAACAGGTACGGTATACAGTTCCCCCCCGCTTCGGGGCCTGAATGGCGATGCGCCGATCTCCCTGAGCTT
>JBBPKM010000383.1:0-15430 GCA_038089255.1 Austroboletus rostrupii
GTGGTGACCAGCTGACAGTGACACTAGCGACACGCTCACCAGCGGGCACGTGACGCGCATCTTCTCCATGGCCACTGCCTCAAAGCCCAGGAGGCGCTTCGTGGGCTCCAGGTCGGCCGTCCCATCAACCCGTCCGGCTCTGATCGCGAACCAGATCCCGCAGGAGATCCTGGAAGACCCCCTGCTCGACCAAGCCATCCGCCAGCTGCCCACAAACTACGCGTTCGAAGTCCACAAGACCATACACCATGTTCGTAAGAACGGCGCAAAGATGGTCGCCCTTCAGATGCCAGACGGTCTCCAGATGTTTGCTTGCACAATTGCGGACATCATCGAGCGGTGCGCAGGTGACACCGCCAAAGTGACTCCTGCTCAAACACCTGCAGGTTCACGGATGCACTAACGATCATCATGGGCGATGTCACATACGGGGCGTGCTGCATCGATGACTACACTGCGATCGCCTTAGGCTGCGATATGCTCGTACATTATGGCCACAGCTGTCTAGGTTCGTATCCTTGCCATGTAGATCGAACGTATAACCGAGTGTCATCCCAGTTCCGATAGACCAAACATGTATCAAAACGCTCTACGTCTTCGTGGAAATAGCCATCGATTCCACACATCTGCTCGATACCGTTCGCCTGAACTTCCCAAGTGATCGCGCCACATTCTACGAAGAGCTTGTGGATTCAGAAGAGAGCGCGGCAGGGGTTCCTGCCGGTCAACTAATCGGGAGGACCCGGCACCTTCGTGTCCAAGAGTCGTCGTCTGAGGGCGAAGTTTTACGGTGCACATCGCAAGATCCGACTCGAATAGCTTTAGTATCAACTATCCAGTTTGTTTCTGCTTTGCAGAAGCTTAAAGAAGATCTGGTTCAAGGATATTCAGGCAGTGAAACACTCGACGGTCGTTCGACTGGAAAATACGAGGTCTTCATTCCCCGCTCAAAACCACTTTCTCCCGGAGAAATTTTAGGCTGCACGGCTCCACCTCTTAGCGATGTCGACGCACTGCTGTAAGTCTGCTGTTCGTGACTTCTGAAAGATAGTCTCATCCAACGCAGCTACCTTGGGGACGGCCGATTTCATCTCGAATCAATCATGATCGCTAATCCTACTGTTCCCGCGTTTCGATTCGATCCCTACTCAAAGAAGTTGACCAGAGAGCACTATAACCATAGTCAGATGAGAAGAGCCCGGACGCATGCCGTCCAATCTGCCCGCGAGAGCCTCGCCTCTCCACTACTTGGCACCACCGAACTAGTTTCCACAGACAATCTTTGCGATCCACTGCGATCCCCTCGGCTGTGGGGTGTTATTCTGGGAACACTTGGACGTCAAGGAAGCTTCTCGCAACTCCAAGCAATCACAAACCAGCTTTCAATGTCTCGCGTGTGTATACCATATGTACCCATCTTAATCTCAGAGGTCTCACCCGCGAAACTCTCCCTGTTCAATCCGCACGTATCGACCTTTGTACAAACGTCTTGTCCAAGATTGTCTATCGACTGGGGCTCCGCGTTCTCCCGGCCACTCTTGAGCCCATATGAGGCTAATGTGGCGCTAGGACGAGCGAGGGGGTGGATGGACGATACAAGTGAAGGGGAGCAGACAAAGAGGTACCCAATGGATTTCTACGAAGCTGGCACACCATGGGCGTATTCCAGATTGAAAGGCTCATTCGACAGTGTTTAGGACATCCTGTAATCTAGTAGGCTATGATAGATTTGAAAACACAAGCTCATTTAAGCGAGCTTAAACGCTACAACAACGATGAGTTCGGAATGCATGCATGCAAGTCAAAACATACCCGTAAGCATATTCGACTTCGTCAACCCCACCGCCTGAGGCAAAGGGGCCAGATTGCTCCCTCGGCATAGGACCCAGCTCGGGTTCGTCTTCATCATCCAGATCAACAGCGCTGCCATCGTCCAAGCCAAAGGGTAGCACAGGACGAAGGCCAGTACCAGAGCTTGATCGACGGTTCCCAGCAGGCGACTTAGGTAGAGCGGCCATTGTCTTTGGGCTCATGTGCTAGACAAAAAAATAAAGGTCTAATAAAAACCAGCAACATCGTAACGCACCTCCCAATTGTTCAAATTCTCATCTGGGATACCGCGATCTTCCCTACCTTCTAGCCTTGCGTCGTCGCCAAGATCACCGATAGATACAACGCTTTCGCTGTCGCTGATATTATCTGTCATATTGGATACAAATTCGGGGAGCCGATGCCATGCCGAATTCGAAGCCGAAGGCAGCGGAGACGCTTGTGTATCCGACCAGCCTAGATCGGACAAATATTCTTCATACTCTTCTTCGAAAGCAAGGTCTTCCGTGGTGTAAGGCAAGAAAATTGACGGGTCTGGAGCGTGAGAGCGGGGGGGCGGGAAGACATCTGCTTCGATAATATTCGGTGTTCCGAGAGGTCGAATCACGTTTCCAAGGTCCAGTCCAGGAGGCAGCCCTTCAAGGTTGTGGGGTATGCTTACTGAACGACGATGTGCTTGCGTGTGCTGATTCGCAGCTTGCGCGCCATATCGTTTCGTGTTGTCTGTAGATCGTTGTGCTCAGCATTTCTAAGTTATCACCTTGGTGCAAAAAACTACCTACAAAACTTGACCAAATGGCGGAGAGCTTGTTCCTGTGCCTACATTCTAGAGTGAGCTAGTTGTAAAGCGACAGGCAAGAAACAGCACCTGGGCATCAGAAACATCATCTACCTCGTTGCCAGTGAGCCACTCGTCGCGTAAATCGGGTCTGCAATTGAGATAGATAGATGTAATAACCTTCATGTTCGCTAAACAATTCTCTGGATTCATGATAGGTAAACGTAATTTTCCTGCTTACATTGCCGCCATTTTCGCCCGCAGAAAGGGACTTGACTCTTGATCAACTTGAGTACGTGGAGTTGCAATAGTGGATGGGGGACCCGAAGCACCCGCTTGAGTACGGCCTTCCACAGGTAATAGATTACATTTAGTTGTAATAGGATTGTAATAGGATGTACACCATCCTTTCACTTACCGAACTCTTATATTGAACCAACATCCATATACGGTGCGACCGGCTCTTCGACAACTTCTGCATGATCTTGGCAAAGTTTATGGCCGAGAAAAAGTTTCTCCACGAGAATTCGGTGAGCATTTCGACCTCCTCTTCGTGTTTCTGCCCATTAGGCAAGGTCTTGGACTGCATTACGACATGGGAAGTCGTACGTGGTTTCTCGTCCTGCAAACGTGGAGCGACACGTGCATGATGAATCTGGCAATACCGGAAAAAACTAATGCGAGTTACTTTGTGTGGCTATTGACATGACAGTTGAGACTCACTTGTGATCGGGGGAATCAGCCCTGGAAACAACAGATGTTGAAACCTCTTGCAAGCCAAACATTTTTAAGATGAGAAGTAAACAGTTGGTGTCGAGTAAAAGTTGACCGAGATGATGGAATTTCATCACATCTAGCCACATATGCACTTACATACCTAATTGGGTAGGTAAAAACGAGAACTTACGAGATGCCTTGAACCACTTCAGGGTCAGCAATAAGATAGCAGAGACTGCTTTAGACGTAATCTCGCGGTGCCGGGTGACATCCAGGTCGTCAAGAGTTGGCGGAGGGGGCGGGGGCTGTTCAGGCGCTAAGTAGAAACCGTGAAGGAGATATACGGGAGCCTAATTAACCACGCGACTTACGTGATGACACACCAGGCGGAAACACGGAAGATGTAGACGACTGGGGAAGTTGCTGCTGGCCTGTACCGGCCGACACAGTCGCCAGCAATAGTTTTAGCAGCACTAGTACCCAGCCTGACAACACTGGAAGAACAGAACTCTAAGGATAAGATAGTATCAATATGCGGTGACAACGCAGACTTTGCTTACATATATCACCTCGACCCTTTTAAGGCGTTTCAAATCTTCCTTTTTCTCCTTGGCTTTCCGTTGCTCCACATTTGATTTGACCTCAATGCTTGCCACCTCGGCTTCTGCGATTTTGGCATCGAGCAACGCAACATCGGCCAGTGCCTCAGCACTCTCAGGATCCTGGGATATACTTTAGACAACGAAACTCCCAGATAAACGATGAAAACCTGCCTCTAACGTTGCTTTGGAGGCTTCCAGGTCAGTTTCCGAACCTGGCAAATGCTCCAGGCCGCTTTCTGTTGTCATGCACTCTTCCCTTGTGCGCCACATTTGCCACAAAGAAAGACTCACGTACATGTGCCGGTTATAGAGTTTGTCCGCCTCATCGATAGCAAAAGGAACCAACTGCTGCTTGTCGGTTCCAAACCGACTTCTGCGGGAGAACGGGAACAGGAATGGTCTGCTTTGGTCAGTTTGATATTGTTGTTTCTTTGGTTTCGGAGATGGCGGTGGCGAAGGCGCAGGCGTTGCAGGCTGCGGATTGGGGCGAAATCCAGTGTTTTGTGATTGTTGCTGGAACCCCTGAACCAAATTACCAGGAATCGGGGCTTGATGTTCCAAGTCATCATGGTGATAGTGATGGCGGACTGGAATCGGTGAATACGATTGTGCTAATTTCACTGCGGGGAACGACGATTGAGTGGATTTGCCCTCCATAAAGCGGGTGGTTGGAACTGGTGGAGGTGCAAAAGTCGGATACTTCACGGAAGTCTCCTGGTGAAACGCTTCGAGGTCGAATGGAGTGCACTTTATGGCAATACCTGAAAAGGATCTAAGCATCAGCAGTACAGCCGGAGCAAAATGGACTCACTTTCGTCGGGAACTGGTGATAACGCCGCAAGGTCTCGGGCAAACTTTTTAACGCGCGCTAGCTCTCTGATACCTCCACAACATGCAAGCAAAGTTTTCCATAGGACAAGGAGGAGCTGTGCATGATTACATGGAATCGACTGATAACTATACAAGAAGGAATCACACCTTTTTGATAGGATAACCTTTTGCGCTCTTGTCTTTTAGACCGGAGACGACATTAAACAAGTAGACTGGTAAGGGCGGATCCATGCTCACTGTAAAATGATGCATTAGAAGGTGCGTAAATTTAACTATGCAAGGCTCACTGAGCTCATCCGCAAAATCGTCCTGTTCCTTGAAAACTTCGATTAGATGGTACATCATCCCGAGATAAACTGAAATTTCGGTGGTAAACTCTTCCAAGAAATCGGCCCTTTCTGCAGCTGTGATCTGGAAGTGAGTTGCATCTATGTCTGAAAGGGAGCTGGTATGGTTCGATGAAAAGTTGAAGGACAAGAGGTGGGATATATACCAGAGTAGATCATGTTTCTGACTGGCAATTTTCATAGATTCCACAATTGAATTTAAGCCGTTTACGCTGCGCACGACCTTGCAATTTTCGTAAATCCAGTGGAGCTGGTGTTCCGGAGAGGTTGTTTCCGCAAATGTGCCTGATTTTGATTAGCCTCGTAGCGAATGTTGTTGCATGAAAATAACCTTGAAGCACGTAAAAGAGACGGCGGGCATTGGTGAACCGGATTTCAGCATCACGATGCTCGAGACTTTCCAAGAGTAATTCCACATGAGACCTTCTCTGCGCATCTGTGGTTTCTGGACTAGTCCATTCTGGAGCAAAATCAGGATGGGCTTGAACGACCGATGCGTAGACCAACATACCTCCAAGGAACGAACCTTGCCAGGCTTTGAGATTTTCAGCCACTTGGGGCATTTCTACGTAGGAATAAAACTCGTCGATTTCGTTCATCACCGTGTCCTCGTCGTCGTAGCGAAAATCGTAGTATGACTGCTGTTAACGCGCGCGATCAGCAAGGAGAGGTGGACGGAGACGATCGCGTGCCTTTGGCTTTGGGGCGGATATGACGACGGCCCTGAGCTGGCCGAGGGTGATTGAATCGAGGCCGAGCTGCTGAATGGCAGTGCTTTCCTGCATGTCGGATCCGGGGAGCATGCTGCGTTGCTTGACCAAGGTCTGTGTGCTGAGGTGTCAATGATCAGTGTCAGGGTAAAGTCACGTGAACGTGTGCCCGTCTAGATAAGCGGGGTGAGTCAAACGACGTGGCTCCCAAAAAGGGCAGACCAGGACAAACACTGCGCTGCTTACTCGCTTGCCTGTGCTCACCGCAGGCTCGCCGTCGTCGGCTGCGACACGCGTCGGTGCTGCGACAATAATCAATTAATAAGTTAGCTCGAATAAATTTAGTTTTTGCGTGAGAATAGCTGACATAATCATTGTTACGCGTGGGGTATATAAGCAAAAAATCAGCAGAGGGCGGGTTAGGACCGTTCTGGCTGTGGATCGACCTCGCAGTCGGTCTCATTCTTGCCAAAGCTCGCTCTCAGGCCCGCCCTTCGTCTGCGACAGCGTCGGTGTCGCTGGGATCGACAATCAAGGCTCGCCGAGGTCATCGCCCCCGCCCGCGACAACTCGGGCCTCCTTCCTCCCCGCGCTGCAAGGAGCCCCCGCTCGCTCTCCAGGTCTCCCTTCTCTTTGCCATCCCCCTCGGAGTACTTCAAAAGGCACGCCTTTGCTGCGCGTTAGCCACTTCTGCTGCCCCACCCCCTCCTATTCTAGCACCCCGTATTCTTTTTTTTTTTTTTTACGATCCATATTACGACCCCTCTCGCCTTCTCGTTTTCGGGAGCCAGGCTTATTTTTTCCGAGTTCACTCTGCCCTAGGCTCTTGCTCTTGGCAGTCAGCTCTCAGCTCACCTCCTGCCGATGCCAGTCCCAGTCCCTCCTGTCCCTACGCACCCTGTCCGCAAGTGTAACAAAGCTGGAGGCATCGCAAGTCCCCCATCTTCCGTTCTTCACCCCCTGAAGCGCACACTCCCTTCTCCAGCCAGCCCACTACTCCAGCTTGCTACTCGTGAAAACTGGATCAGCTCTCTTTCTTCTAGGAGAGAAAGCAAGCCTTGCGACGTCGGGGAGAACGGTTCTTGCCCCGTAGCCCCAGCGGTGGCGCATCAGGTTTTTTCTAAAGGGTTGGCTGGCGCGGTTGACGCGTCCGCTATTAAAGGAGCCCACGTGCAAACGTGTATTCCGCCCCTGAATACCTTGTTGTCAGGTTGTGTGGAAATGCCTTCATGCAGCCCTCTTCCCCATGACCGGCGTCTTGCCCTAGAGTGTTCTCGATCGAGCGACCCTGGAGATCGCCTTTCGCCTGCCTCACCGGGGTCGGTTGGGGGAGACATTCCCGGTGTGCGTGCTTGGCCTCATGCACCGGGGTTTTATCTCGAGGACGACAGTGGCTTATTTGCACCAGTTTTAGAAGATGATTCCCCGGACGTGATTGGAGGTGATCTAGGCTCCAGTCCCGTAGAGCCAGTTACGCCCTTTGGAGATTATGTTGATCGAGCCGTAGCTGCCTCGGATGCCACGATATTTCACAACCCTCTCCTGCCCTCCAGATCGCAGGAGCTACACCTACCCCTTGCGGTTAACTGTAGCCCTCAGTGCTGTCACAATCTTTGTTCGGACCTCAAAGAGGAGTTGGTAGTTACAGTGAATGAGCGCCCCCCATCCGCGAGTTTGATTCACAAGCAACTCGTCGAGCCAATGGCTGAATGGATGGTCACGTACGTGTGGAAGGTTTGCACGAACGTGCTCGTTCTTCCCCAGGCAGTCGCCCCTTACACGTGAGTCCGTTTTCGCACATTTATATGTCCATTTACTGATCAATGTCGTCAGGCTCCCTAATGCACCACAACTTCTCAAACCCTTGCCAATGTATCTCGCTGCTCGAGTGCATTCTTTATTGATGTCTACGCTCCTCCAGCCCTCTGCAATGTTGTTGGCATTGTGGTACATTGTGCGACTGCCTGTATACCTTGGCTCTTGCGGTCAAGGCTCTGAGCATGTGAAAGAACGACGCTTCAGGGCTGGGTTGCTCAGTAATGCGTCCGACATCGACGGGGAATCTGTCGAGGGTACCGCTACTTTCAGACTCATCGTTCTAGGTTGCATGCTGGCGAACAAGTGGTTGGACGATCATACGTTTTCTAACAAGACATGGTCGGTGTTGAACTTGAAAAAGTATTTCGTTCTGATTGCTAATTATGGTTTCAGGCACAGTATTTCTAACGTTCCCGTGCAGCTATTGAACAAACTCGAGTATTTTGCCCTCGACATTCTGTCGTATGATTTATCGATCTCTACGTCGGACTGGTGCCAATGGCTCAGCCATCTACTTTCCTATCATCATTCGCTCACTACGTCCACTTATCCTCAACCCATTGCGCGCCCAGTGTCTAATCCTAATGGGATCATTCGCAGAACTATACAAGAGATTATGGAGGCGCCACTGTGTCATTTTGCTTATGAACCAGTGTTCCTTGGTGTTGAGCAACGACTCAAGGAGAAGCTCGGGCTTTCCATTCTTCAGCATGAGCCCGAGACCTTTGATATTGATCTGGATGAAGATGGTCCTCTTAGAGAAGAGTACTTGCCAAGGCGACGAGTTAGCAACGGGAGCTCTTCAGGTGGAAGTGATCATAGCTTGGCGTTTCATAGTGATTCTCGGAACGGAGGCATAGCTCATCATTATGCCTTACCCCGCCAAAGCAATATCAATCTTCCACCACCTGCCAAGTGGAGTCCTGCTGGCGACGAACCCATAGGTCGCTCAAGTGATCGTACTGGTCAGGTCTATTTGCCGGTTCAGCCCCCTCCACGTTATGTCAGCACAGTTCCGACAGTCTATCATCCCTGGCCTACTAGTGGGCTACCATATACTCCGTTTAGGCATTATCCTGAGAGCGATTACATGGTGAACAGCCATATCTTGCCGCAGTTTGCCTATTGGGCGCCTGTTAGCTGTCCCTCCACCGTGCAGCATTCCCAGGCACCATGCACGCCTGATTACTACACGGGCCCTAACCACGTTCGCGGGTACTCCCTCGGAGGATATGACTATGGATGTAACGACATCTCACTAGTATCCGATAGAATTGGGCGTCACGACCACTCGACGGCTTCTTGGACCCCCTTGCATCAATATGGTTATGTCCCATCCAAGTATTCTCTCGCCCTTCATCCCCCATTGAACTATCGATCAACGTGGATACGAGCCTGAAGAATTTCCCGTTCAATTTTCCACTGCTGCCGGTTGATTTTCGCACATAGACTTCATTCAACTTCTTTTCACCACCATAAATGTTGCACCCAGTGTCGCGTACGGTGCTCTAATTTCCGCTCCCTAGCCCATGCATGCCCATTCTTTTGAGGCTTGTGAATACTGGATTTCTCTCCTCTCCAGCACTGTTTTCTACATCTTCGGGTTCCCTCGCTATAAAGACATATCCATCCCGTCTCGGGGGACCATGCACACGTCATCTTTCGACATCTCGACCCCGTAAAGAATATTTATGCGGGTTGCCATCCGCTTCCGGACTGACTCGGTGACCTGTCGCTCGGAGGAAGATTGATATCCTTGGACGATCTCCCTGTCCTATTTCGCTGTTCATGGATTGAACATTCACAGCCATTTGGTTCGCTGTTTATTCTCGACGTATCCCATTCTCATCCGGTACCCTCACGCCACTAACCTAATCATCTGTTTGACGATTTCGTTTCGTGCCTTTCGTCTCCGTTTTTCTTCCTACGTTTTTTACCTTTGAAAATGCATCACGAAATCACAAAAAATGCAGAAAACCAAGTCACGCTACAAAAATATTTAGTTCCTCTTTCCACGTTTCTATATCTTCACCTTCTGCTGTTGTGGTCGCTTTCGGTCCTTTACCGGTGCAACTTTCTGCAGTCTACCCCCTGGGATTATGATTGCTTTCGAGTAGTGCAGCTCTTGCTCATTCGTTTACCTGCGCTTCATGGGTAAGTAGTTTGATACCTTTGGGAAAGATTAGGAGTAGGTCCAGAGTACTCGAACAATACGAATCGTTTCCCAAAACATCAATGACATGAGGGCCCTAGTTGTGGAAAAGTCCCACCATATAAGCTTGCTTAATCACTCCAGTCTACTACATTACATGCAATCCTACATCTCTTGGTCACCGTGCATAATCAAATACGCACCAACACGAATGGTACCTGTCGAAAGAGTAAATCTGGACTCAAATCAAAATCGGTGGCGTCGTTTACCTCAACGTCCTCTCCATCTTCGTCCATAAGCATGACTTCAACGAGCAAATGCTTGGCATGGGGTGGAACAGGCTTCTTGCTCACATGCTCTACCAATTTGCTGAATCTCATCGGCAGCCTCTCCGCACTCTAAAGTGTACGTCGAATCCAACTTTTGTAAGCTCGTCAAGATTGACCACAAACCTTCTTCTTGTCTGTAAACGAACTCCACAACATGCTAACTCCTTGGCTGACCATGCTGACATCGAGGTTGTGGTTGGTCTTAAACCATGCGATAAACTCCTTGAGAGTAGGATCGTTCTTGAATTCCAGTCGATCCCAGAGCGTCCACTCCGTGTCTCCAAATTTATTCTTTTTGGCTGCAATAGGATCGGAGAAGGCGAAGAAAGGTAGAGCAAGGTTAATAAATCCATTCTTGTACTCGTCTAGTTTATTCTTTCCATCAATGATCTAATACGGTATTAATGAATGATCTGAGGTAGCCAGTACAGGAAATACATACTTTGTAAAGCTCCAAGCATACCAGTCCAACGACAAGCGCCGTAGTCGTTGCAATCGCAGGAATAATCTTTCCGGCAATCTGCTTTGTTGAGTGACGATCAGCGATGGTAATTTTATAGTTTATTGCACGTAGATTAGAAGCTGCTGTGATGAAATCTATATGATGATTTGTGTCGTCATCTTTCTCGAACTCGACCGGTGTAAGACGATAACCGGCGAGGGAGGAGGGAGGAGGTAGCTTCTTCACAAGGCCACTTATATCATCCGGATCTGCATTCTAAATTAGCAAGAAGAGTATCCGCAGATTTGCCTATCTCCCCACCGGCTGTAGTTTGGTTTCCAACTGGCTCATTCTCGTTGACCTGGATCTTCACTCCACTCTTGGGAGAAAACTCGGGAACTATAACCGAGTCCGCGACTTTCTTGAAAATTGCAGGGTCTGTTTCACCCCGGAGACCGTAGTTGTAAGCATGGAGATTTGCAGCAGCGATGATGAAAGCCAAATGAGTTGGCTGAAGTACCCATGTCAAACTGTTTCAAATTGTGTAGTGAGGAAACCTACCTCGGCAGAGTCAAAGGTAAGTGGATCAGGTGCTCGTTTAGGCCCACTCCAGAATGGTTGTCCTGTACTCGTTAAATGGTCTTTGGGCAAACTATGCAGCAGCTGTTGAATGGCGTTGTTGTATTTTTCTTCGAACTGGAGGCGGGCCCAGATAATGCATTCCTCGAAAGTCAGTGGTTTATTGGTTACCAAGTAGGAAACGATTTGTTCCACGTGATCGTGTTGTTGACCAGAGTATTTAAGGGAGTTCTCAAGGTAATTGGGTTCTGAAAGGTACTGATTGACAGATTCCACGGGCTTAACAAACATGGCGTCAAATTCTTGTCTACTCCACTCTATGGTGTGAGTTATAGCATTGGGGAAATTCTTGACAGTGCAAGATAGAGATTGCTTTTCTGGTGGGTCCTGTGATGACGAATAGGATTCTGTAAGGTGGGGGACGACAACCTGGACATTTCCTTTCGTTCCCATGGTCCCAGACTCCAGAAGGGGCTTCTCATACAAGATACAACGTTGGTCCATGTACACGCCTAGTTCCGAATCAGCCTAAATGAATGGCTGCGAAAAATATAATCTTACGAGCTGCAATGTTGTCCAGCGCATTAGTAACGCCATCCAGCGTCGAAAAGAAATTGTCATCGAATACGTCTACCAACATTCAAGGACGTGTGTATGTGCAATTACTGGACGACTTACTTTCCGTTCCTTGCCCAACGGGTTCCTGCTTGCATAATATGTGTCCTTTAAGCGCAGGATTCATGTCCGCAACAGCAGCAGCAGCGACTTCTGACTTGAATTTTCCCAAATCTTTCGCACGGAAGAGGAATTGCCTGTTCAGGTTACTCTTCTCGATGGTATCAAGATCAGTAACATGGATCGTTGCATCAGGACCGGTTGCGAGACCCATCATACTCCAGTTCTTCAACATCTCGCACCCAATAGCACCAGCACCGACGAGGAACTGCCGATGGTTTGCGATCTTGTCTTGGAAATTCTTTCCAAAGACAGCTATTTGTCCATCGTGTCGGCTCCCGACAGGTCTACAGTCGTCTTCAGTGGGAAGGACCGAAGGTAACGACTCAAGCGAATCGAAGTAAAGGTGTTGAACCATAGGGTGAAACTTGGAAGAGCATGCTTTAAGGACCTCTTGGGCTACGAAACCACCGATGACAGCGGCGATGGGGGAGATATCACCCGTTGCTTGATATGCGAGCTCATTGAGAACCTTTTCGTCAACGTCACTATCCAACTTCTTGGCAAGGGCGACAAGTTGCTTCGCATCTTGATCATTTCGTGGACGGGGTAGCCGCCCGTGTTGTTCTTTGTATTCTGAAAGGGCTTGGAATCCGACATGGAGCACGGCGAGACGATCGTACTTGGCGAAATCGGTGATGAAGAATTCGGGTGCATGTAATGACTCTCGCAATGATTTCTGTTGTCGAAGTTTATTTAATTCTGTACGGGATTAGATACAAGACTCACGAATTCCAGGAGTTTGGGTATCTTGATTTGGTTAAAAGTCCCACCTTGAATGTAATCGTTGAAGGAAGACGTATCACCGATCGAAAACGTATAAGGTCCTTTCACAGACACCTTTCGGGGTTTGCAGCCATTCAACTCTTCCATGCCTTGTACTTCCGTGAAAGTCACAAAATCACCGTCTTCAAGACCGTGGCGTGCCTCATCATGACAAGTCACCAATCCTTCTTGATCCTGTGATCCTCATCAGGTATATAACGAGGTAGTGCCGGATAAAATACCAAATGTCACCTTCGCCACCGATACGATCATCCCGGTCAACGGTTGTTCACCGGACGGATCTACACAAGTGAACTTGGGCCCGAAGTCATTGAAAACAGAGCTGTAAATTGTCCGTAAATGTTCCTCCTGTTCCTTGATAACAAAATTGTCGATACTTACCCAAAAAGACCTCGTGTTTCTGCAGCGACGAAATGAACACCATGTTGATGCGTCCAATCATTTATTTCCAACTGTTTCTTGTAAGAGCAGTTGCAGAGCACGACAACCTAAAACATACTCAACGGAAACCAAGAAAGGATGATAAACCGCACACATACCTGAAAAGGTTTGATGAGGTCTACATTTATTTCCTGGCTTGCCTTTCCTCCCAGGTCGCGCACTGGTACATAGGCGTTCAGCTCAGAGATACGAGGAAGCATGGCTGCTGCGCGTGGCTTCCCAATGTCACCTTCGCGTAGAAAGTACTAACAGAATCATGTTGTTAACGATGTCTATTAGTAGCAGATGGCAATTACCTGCGTGCTCAGATCTTGAAGGGTGACAGGTTCAGGATCGTACAACGTGACTGACTTCACACCAGCTAAGCACACATTCTTGGCTTGTTTATATGCGTCGTAAGTGTCAGTATGAACCCCTCTCGAGCGATTTACACCATACCGATCTCGGCACCTAAGCCCTGCAGTCCGACGATAAGTATATTCGAGGTGGCCATCTTCTTCATCGCTTGGGAAAGATTTCAGTGACATCTAAACTAGGCGCTTTATTTTCACTGTACCTTCATGTCCGAGTACATATCTAAGTAGAAGTAATAGTAATATCGGGCGAGTGATTAGTAGGCAGAAGATGAACGTGATAATTCACAATGCTCACAGCTGGCGAGAATAGAGGCCTTCGTCGATGGCGGCCTCGTCGACGTCCATCTTTGAGGAAAGGTTAGTCACGTCAGACATATTTATTTGTCGAGTGGTTGTAGAGGAAAGAGTCAGGATGATTAATGATGAAGAGAGCACGTCTTATGACTAAGCTCAGCCTCAGGATCTTCTAGTCCGCACGGCACTGCGCTAGTGCATTGCATACTTATGTCGATGTTCTAGATTACATGGAAACAATGTCTCTTCGATCCATTCACTGGGACAAAGCAACCTAGAATGAAGGAACAAACCCCAGGACAACCGCCTAGTAAGTCGCTGCTTGAAAGTTGCGACCGATCTGATGCACTAAAACAGCGCCGTTTTAGCCACTATACTAGCGCACCTGATCGTCCAAATGCTCTTCCTGCACTGCAGAGTCCCTTGGCTTCAACTTGATCTTCATTGATCTTCCTCTAGAATATTCTCTTTATTAAATGTATATTATCTCCTCCTTAAGTTGAACTTTAGTCCTCCTCCTAGAGCCCCCAAGTCTCTATATCTTCCCTGAATCATGTTCACAAAGATCTCTATTGTCTCTAGTCACATCAGCCTCTCCTGATGCTTTTCTGGTCTGTTTTTTTTTTAGATTTGGCCTTTAGTTAAATTTATAGTGTTCTTGTCTGACTTCAAGCTGATTTCCTATAGTCATCCTTGATTCCTTGCACATACTAAAGTTGCTCAAGCTTTACTCATAGTTCTTTGACTCTCCTGGCCATTCTTTGTCACTGCTCAGTTTTCAACAAAAGAATTTCTTTTTACATTTGATCTTTATTAGATATTTCTTCTTATATTTCACCCCCTGCTCACCCCTAGAAGTTGCTAGCACCTTTGAGTTTCCTTGAACATCATCTATAGTGTTCTCTTTATTAAGATCATGCTTTTCTTGCTTTATCTATTTGCTTGTAGATTATTTTTTTTGCTTTTAAGTTTTTTAAGTCCCTTAAGTATTAACAAAAGATATCAAGCATCTTGTTTTTTGTTACACCAGGCATCTCTCTTGGTGCTTTTTAGTCCTTGGTTTTTCTTGCCACTCAAAAGCTTTCTGTATTATATTTGGAACTTTTCAAATAAGTCTCCTTTTTATATGTTATATATGGCTTTCTGCTATGTATTTTTTTGTTCCAATCATGTCTAGATCACTACTAGATATTTCCTAGCATTGCTTCATCAAATCAAATTTCTATTTGATGTTTCTTCATCTTTATTGCATTAGAACTTATCTTCAAATTTTTCTTTTACTTAGATTTCTTTCTAGTTCACTTTAAATAAGCTTTATGCATCTGGACTACTTTCAGCTACTCTTTTAGCTTTTGCATACTTCTGGACCCTTTTTGACTTGCTTTCATCACCTTCTACATTCTGCCTTATTGATAGTTACAAATTTCTGCCAAGTTTATAATTATCAGAATTTTTGTTCTTTCTGACTCTTGTTCATATATGTATAAAATCTTTGTACTATATATCTGGTAATTTATATGCTTTTTGTATTTATTCTATTATAAAAATCTCAATATAGTTTTTTGGCTTTAAAATCTTTTAATAAATATTATTTCTATTATATTTGATTCATGTTAGATATATTTTAAATCCAAAAACATCTAGACAATGCTTTTTTGCTCTTGATTTGCATTTTTAAAAATA
>JBBPKM010000384.1:0-15394 GCA_038089255.1 Austroboletus rostrupii
CCATCTCCGACCTATATTTTCCATCTCCGACTTCTCCTATCGCCGAATTCTTAACAGTAGGTAACGATTAGTCTCCATGTGAACGCGCCATGTACGAACTGACAATAGTCACATCTGTTGAGCCCTACCCTCCATGGTGGTGTTTCTCTACAGGCCCTGCTTCCATCATTGTCCCAGGATTCGACATAAACGCTCCGATAAATGACTAAATTGACCAGATTGAACAGGTAGTCACCATCGAACTTCAGGTGAGGCACGTCGTTCTCCAAACCACACTGCGACGCCAAATGATTGAAAAAGGATATAGTTGCAATTTTTTCGAGCATTCAATATATCATGGCGACGGAGTTGTTGCCTACCGGACCGAACTAGTTCGCCAAGTGAAGGTGCCCCCTGGTCCGAGTGACTCGGTGCAACAACCAACTATTCTATTCTAGTTTTGGACATCGTTTTATGAGCAGGCTGCACAAGTGCATACTCCAACCCTTGGCGATGAGAGTTCCCTGCCCGAAGAGCAGACCCAACCGTCCGCCCACCCTGCCTCAGCGCCCAATGATTCCGTGTCCTTCTCCAACTCAGAGACAGACGCCACGCCCTTGCATAACCTTCCCAGATCGCTAGCAGGACGTACGACGTCACCGCGTCCAAGAGCCCCTTTATGCCTGCCAATGCAATCTCGTCAACTCTGGCACGTCCTGGACCTGCCCCCGATTGGACTGCGGATGATCAACTTTCTTGAAGCACTTCTTTTGGGTCGCCCATGCTCGAGTCAACTCCAAAGCTTTGTACGCGAGGAAGAAGAGGCCTCTGTGCAACAAGACGCGTCGTCTTACATGGACAGCATCATGTACGAAGAGGAAAATACTATCCAACAACTCCTCAGGACAAGATAGAGAAAGGTACATTGGCCCTTCGTGGTGATGACGTCAGGGACACGCTCCATACCTTCCTCGAAGCGCGTTACCTGCTCCTCGCGCAAATGCGACCAATACGCATGTCTCCCTATTCAAAGTGAAGCATAAGCCACCCATCGCCCTCCCAAAACATATTCAGGCATTCCTCCCAGCAAAACTGGAAACCGAGCCTACATTTCCTCCGTCTCGTCACGTGCGCGCTTTGAGTGGACGCCAAGAAAACCAGCTTCTCCTTCATCGTCTACATTCACATCCATATCGGCGTCCTCGTCCGTGCTGGGCATTTCCTCTCTGACGAATTATGCGTCGGACTTGGACCAGCCGCTGAAATCCACGACGTTCAATGGCTCATTTGATGACTCGGTTGATTTAATGGATGGAATGTCACCGTCACGAACATTGGCCTTTGCCAGGGCACCGAGGTCGAGTGTGGGTCTCGGACTTTCGCCGCCACTTGGGCGGACGCCCGGCAAGGACATGTTGCCGGCTCTGGGAAGAACGCCAGGCAGGGAGGCAGCAAATCGCATTCGCCAGGATCTACTGGGTGGCACGCAATGCCAATTCGGATCTGTGAATAGCACGGGATCCAACAAGATGAGGATACCTGCGTTTGGATATGGTACTGTAACAGTCAAAGATGACACTATGAGCACAATTCCGACTCCGCCTTCGCAACGTTCCCTCTTCGGGTTGCATCCCCCCTCATTCCCCGTCTCCCTCAAGACATACCCGTCCGGCTCGCGATCCCCACGAGGTCTCTCTCTCGAACGTCTGGGTCGTCCAACTCGCCTTCGCCTTCTATGACGAATACGCCTCGTACACGTCGACCGTCGCTTATGAGGGGGGATTCGAGCACGCCTTCGACGCCGTTGAGACCAATACCAAGGGCGGGGATGCCGCCACCTTCGCGCTCGATGAATCGTTCGACTGGTTCAGTGCGTTCGGCGCAGGCGTCGGTTCCTGACCGCGATGGGATGATATGATCGTATTTGATGGATGGTGGCTAGGACTCTCCGACGGTGCGCTTTTTTCGTGCAAAGTAGTGTATTCTTTAGTATGTAAACTCTTTTGACGTCTCTTGGAGAAGGAAATCTTTGTCGGTCAATCTGACCTGTGATACTCCCTATGACGTGCACATCCCGTGGAATATCTTATTCCTCTGCAGATCTGGCGGCGTCGAACGAACAATACAATATTTATCCCTACGCTGCAACGGATCAGCCTAATCGAACGTGATGAATCAGCTAAGGACAACATTATTTTTTAATGAATTATTATTTGAGCGAGTTCTACAAGTGTCCAATGTCGACAAGAGAAATAAAGTCGGGAGATAACTATGTGGGCTGTGGCAATCATCGATATGGTGGAGCCACAGTAAGTTAATCACTCGGAAGCAGAGCGTGATAAATGCACGAGGCGGAAAAGAAATAATCTACGGAGGCGAAGCAACACCATAGCTAGGGTGACTAAATGGAATACTGTTATGCACCAGACAAGACCCAGCGCTAAGACTGAGCGCCGGATGAAGAAAGGACGAGTAAATAATTCAAACGTGAGGAGCAGGTCCTCACGACTCCTTAGGAGGTATATATACAAAGCGCCTCGCGACATGCTGTGCGACCGTTATAGTATCGTAGAGGAACCCTTAAATACGAAATACGTAGACTGTTCGAGAATGATGATGTCGTATGTGATAACGTGCAATGAGAAAGGATAAACTTGACAAGTACAGGACAAACGCAGAAAGGAATACAACACAGCTGCGAAAAGGAGAAGAAATACGAAACAGCGGTACCGGGAACGGAAGCGAAGAAAACGGGGGACGTAGGAACTAATTGCTACATCCATTAAATAGAAGCAAAATGGTCTAGGCAATCACGAGAAGAATTTTAACACTTCTTTGATTGTCGGCCGATCTCGTGGATCTTGTGGAGACCAGCAACGCTCTATCAAATTCCAGATAGCGTCAGAGATATTCGCAGGGCGGGGCGGATTCTGGAACCTCTTCAAATTATTTTCGGCCGACCCTCTATTTTGCCAAGGAAATTCTCCCGAAATGACCTACGTATTTTAGATTTATGATGGGCTGACGGATAGT
Organism: Austroboletus rostrupii; assembly: GCA_038089255.1. Classification (NCBI taxonomy): domain Eukaryota; kingdom Fungi; phylum Basidiomycota; class Agaricomycetes; order Boletales; family Boletaceae; genus Austroboletus; species Austroboletus rostrupii. Next base: position 3,013 of record JBBPKM010000384.1, read on the forward strand.
GGCAGACCACATACAAAATAAATGAGGCTTCCGAGAGAGTATATGTCGCTTTGGAACCCGGCTTTGAACTTCAGTTTTGGATACATTTGGGGATACAGCCGTTCTGGTGCTGTCCACAGGACCGCTCCAGATTCATAGACTGGATCACCGTGACACAGGTTCGACTCTTGATCAATGGTCTTTGAAAATTCGAAGCTAGTAAGGCGTGGCCGGTGATCATGATCGATCAGCACGTTGCCCTGCAAATCTCGTCAGTAAGTCTGACCACGCTAGGGGTCAAACGATTCAGCTTACGGGGTGAACGTTGCCATGAACGATGCCATTGGAATGCACTAAGCATAGTGTCAATTTAGGAACACGACAATCAAAAGATACTTGCAATGCTCCAATCCAGCGGCTATTCCGATAATCTATAATCCACCCCGAGTTGTTAGGACACCCGAATAACTTGTAACTCATAACACGCACGAGTTTGATGCGCTCAGTAATTGAAAGTTGGGCGGCATGCTGCTTGACATACTCCAGGAGCATTCCCTTCTCCACCCGCACGGAGACAAAGGAAGGATACTCGGATCCAATAAAGTCATTAACTGTGCCTAGAAGGGGGACGATGTTGGGATGGTTAAGCTTCATGCATGCCTGGAACCCGTGCATCGCTTTCTGCATCCGCACTAAAAGTTAGAAAGAAAAAATGCAAATAACATCATGTGATTGCATCAGCTCACCCGCATGAACTCATCCTTATCCGCCGTATTGAAGCCAGCAGGAAATACAAAAACCTTGACTGAAACCTGAACTCGAAGAATGCATGAAACCAGTTCCAACAAGCAAGCATAGCACTGACCTTCCTGGTACCGTCGTACAAGCAACGACACACAACACTAATTGAGTCATGTGTAGTAATACTAACTTCCTTAAGCGTTCCAGTGAGAAGCATTGTCTGACCGTTGGAACAACTTGGAGTGGAGAGGGGGGAATGTGTTGGTGGTGAGGGGTAAAAGACACGGAAAGGGGGGCTTTTATCAGAGGCATGAGTGCACGCATTGACTCCTCGGGCTGTGCTTAGTGGAAGCGCCTTGAGGATACGCCGCGGCGCCTCGTCGCCGAAACTGGTTGTATGGAATCACATATGCACATCTATTCCCGCGCAAATTTTCACCTGTGCGCGAATAAAATTTACGGATCGTGCGCGTTCTTTTGTCCACTTGCTCGATCTTTTCTGATCGTACGCGGTCTATAATGACTGCACCATATTTTATCGACAATCGAATAATATGGGCCAGGATAGGACTATCCAAATGGCACGAACAAGGACAAAACGATAGTGAATTTTAAAAGAAAGACAAGTATAAATGTTGACACAATACAAATACAATGGCGCGATTACTAAGTACTAAGTGACGGTCTGTGAATCTTGAGATCGATTGAGATAGTGGCAGGCTCGTAGCATGTGGCTGCCTCACTCTTCCTCTCCGTTGCCATCCTCGCAGCCCGGACGTCCATTTCATTTGCCTTTGCCTACCCGCCCACCCTTTCCATCCGCTTCACGCCTCCGGAATCCCCTCCCCAAGGAGTTCGAGTGCATTCCGGGAATCTCACTCACTGCGAGGCTCTTTCCCGCCCGCTCTCACAGTTCATTCGATTCCCTCAATGTGCAGATACAATCGCAAGGCCCACAATATGCACTACAAAAATAAGTACAATACTGCAACTGCCAGGAAATAATATTTACTTTTCGAACGGCGGCGTGCGCACCGCACCACAGAAGGCAGGCCATGTACCTCAAGGCAGGCCGAGCTTATTAGGTGTACGTGATTAAAACATAGATGACACAGCAATGCCACGACGTAACAATACAGGCGGAATACACAAGATTAAGACCTTCCTTTTTGGCTTCAAGAATCCCTCCGGTTGTTCCATATAGAAAAATTCGTCAGGAGCGAGCGCACGTTCAGATACCTAGCTGTTCCATTTTCCAACGGGGACGCCGCGAGATGAGCGAGTGTGCGGAAGGACTCGAGACGTGCTGTAGGGGATGCCGTTTTGGAGCAATATTGTCTAAAATCCGCAGTGAAGCCTTTGGAGGCATATCGAACTTTGAATAGTGTTGGGTTTCCATCGGCGTCACGTTGAAATCGGAAAATGGGACGACCGTGCATTATTCGACGATCAGGAGGGGCGGACAAACGAGGAACGAGTCGACAAACACCCATGCGCTTAAGCGACCAAATTCGTCCCGAAGTGCTGGATAGCGTGAAGTGAGTTCCTCTCTTCCGCGTAAGTCGCTGGGTCACCCGAGTAGTGTAGGATGTCGTTAATGCCAATCAATGTACGTTCGGGACACGGCCCATCGCTGTCGGTATCGTCAAGATTAATGTCCAAGGCGTTGGGGATATTGATATGCCCCTCCGACTGTGACGATTGGACTACAAGGGTAGAAGCATTCTGTTGTGCGATACGCTCAGATCGATGAAGTATCGATGACTATGAAGGCGGGGACGGAGACGTTGAAGAGGTAGGTGGCATGGACGCTGGGGTGGGAGACGGAGTACCGCTTGGGGGAGAATTAGTGTTTAATGGGATTCGATAAATTAGACGTGAAAACTGGTGATTGATTTGCCGTTGCTGTGTGGTATAAATGATTCGGGAGAAGAGGCGCAAAACGTAGTATGTCAACGATTCCAGGGAATAAATGAAATAGATATGCAGCCAGAAAGAAAAAAGGATGGCGGTACACACCTACAGCGAGCAATACCTAAATTGTCACCTCGCTAATGTCCAGCATAAACACTACGCATTATTCTTCGGCACCAATATCACCCCATGCCAGTCGCTGTAAAAGTCAGCACGGTTTATTTACAAAACGGCATTTCAAGTGGGATTTCGGTGTCCTCACCAGTCACCACACTATCCTGACGCCACGATGTCGCTGAAATTTTGCGCCCTCCTTCTCGGATGCGGCCATCGTCTTCAGCTCTGCATTCAAGTTGTCTTGCCAGAACACGACCAGGTTCGCTTACAGTAACTCCACTGCCTTCTCGTAAGCGCGCTCCTGTTTTCTCGCCCTTGCTGACGTTGTTTCGGGTTTGACGATTTTGTCCGCCTGCATCTCGCTCACCTTCGAAATTCGGATCGATCTCTCGACGTGAAGGCCCCGGACGAGACAGTCCTGCACTCCACCACTATACTTGTGGACGTGCAACAATCCAGGAGGTTATACGTCGTTCCTATATGCCGCTGATCAGAATCAGTGGTCAATACCAAAAAAAAAAAAAGCTTACTTGATTGCTTGACGGGATATGGCAAGTCCAACCAGTGAGCCTCGGGTGAACTTTCTGAGGACGGAGAGGAACTTCAGGAGTTTTATTGTCCATCGAAGCGGTGCGTTGCTTTTTCTCCATTTGTGGGCAAAAAAAACTTCGGCGTTTGTTCGCACATGAGGTCAAGTAGACGTGTAATTTAAGTTGCGTGCACTGCCATCTTGTTGATGAGCATATGTGGCATGTGGCACCTCCACCTTGAACGAAGTCGCGTGGGAAGCGTTGTTTTCCCACATGGTGCCCATTCGAGCAAAACGGACAACCAGTGAGTCTCACTGTCAGCCACTGAGAATCTGCTACATATGACGAAGACTCGGGTACTCAGTGCTCAGGCCATATGCATTGTCTAGCACGGAAAAAGACAATGGTAAGATTCTCTTCTCGCCAAATTCTTGCACATTCAAACTTTGGTTCCGTCCGCCCAGTTGTTCCACCCCTGTAATGCCCGTTGTACCGCATGTTTTACGCATTTGCATCGCCTTGTCCTCAAGCCCTGGCCCACACGTTTGGCGCGAGTGATGGACACGAGGCAATGATGAAAGTTTACGTCTTGGTAGGGTATCTTTGTCACCAGCCGACTTCAACTGCAGGCAGTTTTGACGAATCCCAGTCGGAATAAACGACGTCGGTGAGTCTATTGGCGGGTGCCGGGTGCGGTCCCACTGCAGGCTTGGGTTTCGTTTCGTCACCTAGGGGCCGCGCAGTCCCACGGAGCTGTGGACACGTGAACAAGTTAAAAATGGATATCGGAACTTGGGCGGCGCAACAACGCTGGATAGATGTAAGGTCTTGAGGTTTCAACGAGGCCCCCTTTAGGCGTACGGCAGCTGAAATTTCATAATCCAGCGACCGTTGGCCGCCAGGGACCTGTCCAGCACCCTGATGGCCTGTCGTCGGAACTTCCCGATAGGATCATGTCTCTCACTGGGTGCAAGTTTTTTTTTCCTTCACTGTTCTGTCCCCGGGAAACAAGCCTCATGTAGATGAACAGTACTGACTAAATCGCTGGTCCAGTACGTATGCAGTGTGAGACACAAGTGAAAATAAGCAGCGTAGACAACACGCATACGCATGTCGATTTGGTTCCGTCACGTTCGACTGAAGTGGATAACATTATGTCTATCTAATTATCGCTGAAGAGTACTAACGGCAAGGCATGCATATCGGCTGAGGGGTGAGATATGTGTGGCTTTCCACCTGAGTGCGGCAGAGATGAGTCGTGGTTCCGCGCAAGCGCTGCATGTGGAAGGGCGTTCTAGGGGGCATTTAGCGGAGTCCACTATGTGGATCAGTGGCGTAGGTGTGTTAAGGGCATGGCGTGCGGAGCTTGATAAAAAAAAATGCTGTACGGCGCTTAGAAGTGGTCGGAGCGGCAAGGTTCTGAGGTTTTCATTTACGTGCAGTTTCAACGAGGACTCACTGAGGCGGCACATGAGTTTGGCATCGTAGTCGTGGCATCGGAATCGCTCTATTATCTTATAGTGTGCACCTATTTCCTTGCTTTCGATGACTCTGTCTCGATTGCCGAGCTCGACAATCATCTTTGCTAAGTTGTTTCCTGCTCGCATCCATACAATATTGTCAACGTTACCTCTTGCATCATCTAGAAGATAGAAGAGTGAGCAAGTGTTGTAGACGACTTAAGTGATGCCACACCGACAACCGGGGATGTTCGGTATCTAATACCCTCGTGCAGTATAATGGTTTATCCATCCCAAATCTGTTTCCTGATGCGAAGCGCTGGAACACGTTGATGCAGACCGTGTACGGCATTTCTGGACGGTGGGTTTCATCGGGTGGATTGCCCAATGTCGTCAATCCGAAAGATACACCGTTAGGACAAATGCAGGGAAATAGAGAACGCATGCATAGAGCGTAGATCCTATTTTGTATCCACGAGTGAACCACGAGGGAGCATGTACCACCACACGTCATGGCTCAGCCCTGAGATGAATAAAGTTGTCGAACTGTCTCCGGGATATCAATATGACTCATCTTGTGGGCGTCCCCTGCGTCCCCGGCTTGAGCATGCCAAGTTCCTGCTGACCGTCATGACAACCATCATGATCGTCCGCCTACACGAGCGTGCTTGTACTCCATGTTGGAGACGTGTTCGCCTACGGTGTTCTCGCCACGCCTCCCAAAGGCAGGACTGATGAAATGCCTTGAAGGCAAAAATGTTTGCAGTGACCAACTGGGCTGATGATCGTATGCCCTAGTACATCTTATGCCATGACCCTCCGTGTTGTTGTGTTGGGGCACATTGAAGCACGTACTGGAGCCGGCTAAAGCACACAGGGCATAGAGAGTCGATGCAACGGGTGAGATTTATGTTTGCGTTTGACACGCTGTTGGCTGGTGTGGTCCCTGACGTAGAGGTCGCCAGAGCACTGACATAAGAGCCCTCCTCTCATGATGCTTGGGGAAATGTGGACTATTATAATGACTCAGGAAGAGCATGAGCGTATGCATGCAGACTTGGACACAGTAACTTCATGTGTCTATGCCTGCATGCACACGCTGGCGGAGGGGGGAAACATTGGGTTGCAGGGGTGGATGAACAACGAGCGCAGCGGGTGACCAGAGCGAAGGCAGATAAGCAGAGGCGCCCGAGGTAAGAGGCATTTAGGAACACAACTGGGTGGATAGTGTGAGCGCAGCGAGCCCGATGCCTTGTCCGTGCACTTCTTGCTCTCGAGAGCGGTCTCAAACAGAAGAGGAGTGAAGGGGAAAGGTGGTGCACCACTAGACTCTACAGTACGTATGTAGCACACCAGAGAATGGCACTGAATGCTGTCCTGGCCGTCTGGCTGCAAAAGGAGTGCACTGCAGTACATTCGGCCGGGAGCAGGTGATGACACCGGAGGTCGACTAATGGAACAGAAATGACGTGATGCATTTTCTTTTTGTCTCTGGGTTGCCTGGGGCTTTATGTAGGCCTGAAACGCATGGAACAGTGAGATGAGGCATGTGGAGGGAGGACATGGGAAAGTGACTGACGGAGAGGCGCGGAGCCCAAAAGAGATGCTCCGGCCCTACCAAAATAGTAATCGGTCTCCGAAAGGTGGAGAAGCGCGACGACTCCGAGTGGCACGTATCCTTCCTTGAGCCGCAGCGTTCTCAGATATCCTAACTTTCCCCCGTTCCTTGTTCGTTGCCTGCCCTCTCAGGTCCACCAGCGACCATTCCCAGGTGTGTGCATGTTCGTCCGTTGCAACTCGCTCCTAGGTGCATCTACAAATAACCTACTCACTAAATGGATCTCACGTTTATGAGCGAATTGTCTTTCGTGCCTCTACTGATGTCCATGCAGTCGCTGCGGGATTTTCATTATCTGTCTCAGAAACGTCGATGTATCCCTTTTCGGGCTACATCTCCTCCGCGTGTACGTCTCCACCACATGCTCGCCTGATCTCGTGATTCCCACGTGGTCTCTCGAACGTCTGGTCTGTCTAATGCGCCTTGTCTCCGTACACTGTCAATTTTGGGGAAATCGAGTAGTATCTCTTCACCGCTGCTGAGGCATCCAACTGACGGTGCGCAATGCCGCTACCGGATCAATAGGATGACTGATTTGGTGCACCCGGTGCAGGCGACGATTCCTAGGGGACGATATCGTTGGTCTATAAACTTTGATGTTCATGGTTTGACTGACGTGCAGCCTTTCGACTTCCGTAGTATGTAATCCACTGCAGGTCGAGAGTATACGGCAAGTCTTGTCTTGTTAAAGTAATCTACCCATCTATATATGCTCGATATATGGATCCACAAGCCCGTTTGCGTAATGAAGAAAATAGCCCATTGTACGTAGTATAGGCCCTATATGCTAGGTGGCTGACAAGAAATACGACCTCGGTACTGGTGATCAAAGGCGCGCGTGTGAAGAAAGCGACTCGCCAAATATGACAGAACAGTCAACAAAAGTACTCGAGCCAACTAGGCACCAGGCCCACTGACAGTTAGTATACATACACTATCTAGCAAGTGGCACAGCCATTTCTTCCTTCAGGTTGTTTGCGCAGAATTCTAACACTTCTTTAATTGACGGACGACCTTGTGGGTTTCGCGGAGACCAGCATCGCTCAATGAAGTTCCAGACATCATTGGGGATGTTTGCGGGTGGCACTGGGCGTGGTGGGTTTTGTAATTCCTTTAGCCTGATTTCGGCCAGTCCTCTGGTCCGCCAAGGAAATTGCGCGGAGAAAATCTGCAAATTCAATCACAGAGTTGAGTATTGGAGCTGAGGATAGCAAAAAATGACATACAAAAAAAACCACACTGCCAAGAGAGTAAATGTCGTTTTGAAGCGTGGCTGCAAGCTTGACATTGGGATACAGTTCTGGATAGAGTAGTTCTGGTGCTGCCCATAGCATCTTCCCTGGAAAAGTGCGAAACTCATAGGACTCCTCGTTGAGAGTAGTCGATAATTCGAAGTTGCTGAGACGTAGTCGCCACTCCTCATCAAACAAGATGTTTCCCTATAAATATCATAAGCAAACCTGACGTCGTTGTTATGATTAAATAATTGAGCTGACAGGGTAAATGTTCCCATGGACGATGCCCTGTGAATGTACTAGAATACGATGTCAATTGAAGAACCTAATGCCAGATTTAACTTACGGTACTCTAACCCGCTGGCTATTGCATAGATCTGTGATAAGCCAGACATTAGCATACTGGAATCAATTTGTAAGTCGTGACACCTACAAGTCTGATACGATCAGCATGCGAAAGTTGTCCAGAACGTTGACTGATGTACTCGAAGAGTGTTCTATTTTCCATCCACGGGGAAACACAACAAGGGAGTTCCGATCCAAATTGTTCGCCACTAATTGTCCCCAGGAAATGAACGATGTTGGAATGCTTGAGTTTTGACCATGTCTGGAGCCCATGTTCCGCCTTCTACGTCATAGGGTTAAAGATCAACAGGACTCGAAGGAATGGTATCATTGGCCTACACGTGTAAGCTCTTTCTCATCCGCCGGGTTGAACCCAGAAAAAGCAAATACTTTGATCATGACCTGAAAACAGTGGCATGAGACCATGAACAAACCTTGGTAAGAAAGCAAACCACAGACATCCGTGGAACCGTCATATAGGCAACGATACGTGACACTCAGCGAAGGGTCAGTTTCAATAATGCAAACCACCTCGAACGTTCCGGTGAGATGAACTGGAGAGTCGGGACGTTGATCATTCAGGCTGAAAAGGCATGTCAGATTAAAGCCTAACCGAAGGCAATAATGGCATACCTCGAACGTTCCATTTTTCACAGTGCAACACCGCGGCGTGCCAAGCAGGAAAGGAGAGGAAAGAAAGGAATGTGAAGTCTATAGCGAAGGGATCTGTGGGGGGTCATGGCCCTTATATATGCCGCAGTGAGACGGACCTTAATTTTCCATCGGCCACAATAGAGGTTCTAGATGTTTTCGCTTAGTATTTTTCCGTGCTAGCCTTTTTTGCTCGCTCGATCGTTTTCGAAACAGAATGGGAAGCCACTCCTCTTGATGTCATCAGGTTCTCAACTAAATTTAGCAGGTGTGTCGCACCTGATATTTGCTGCGTGGCTAGTGCAAACTTGAGAGTCCTCGTGCGGTCAGCATGGGGTCTAGAATCATGCGTAATACCGAGTAGCGTCACTGGGAAAACAAATGTTGAGAAAATCGGCATTTTGTGACTTATTCATTTCCGCGTCACTCCCAATCATGATAACGAGGGGCCTGTGAGTGGAGGCACGGCGCAGTTTGCCGAATTCAAGTTACATTTGTATGGCGTCCAAAAATCTGCGCCGCGAAGTTCTACAGTCAGGAGTCCCACGGCAGTCGCGCCACCCACAGCAGTTGTGACAAACCAAATTTGTACCTCCATACGAAGCCTGTACCATCAAGCTAAATACTATATCTAGGAAAACTATTATGAACGTTGGAAATAGCTTTAATTGAGTGCTGAGTCATGTTTTGTCACTTAGATGAGAAAATACAGGCTTCTAGACATGCCTTTTGGCAGCTGCAGTCGAAAATTAGCATTAAACACCAAATATGCGATGTCAAGACATAATATTATGTAGATACAGCATGGCCGAGGCCTTTATCATACCATCAAAGGCCATTGCCACCGGTTTGGAGGACAGCCTCGGCAAACATATCTTATCACACTCTCGGAAGCAAGATATACTCAAATAGGGAAAGCTTCATAATTTTGCCGAATGTCAAAGACTCGAAGCACCCGGTAGATAGAGAAAATTTTGCATATTAATCTTGTCGAAAAGCTTGGTTGGCCGTGCAAAATCCAAGAAGCGGAAGACTCAAATGTGTTGAGAGCGACGGTGAGGCGTGATACGGCGATGATCATCACACGAATAACAGTAAGCGATCGATTTCCCTTTTCAGGCACCGGCGCAACTGCCGTGGCTCCCGAGATAATGCCCCATTTTTTTCATTTCATCCGTCGCAGCCTCTAGAGGTTCGCGATACAAAAAATACCTAGTCATTTATTAAGAATACTATTATAGTCTTACATCTCACTACATTTACATGTCAAAAGTTCGTATGTTTTCATGTCCGAGGCAGCTCAAATTTTGTTGGCGCAATTGCCGTGGGATGACTGTAGATGTAGTCGCGTAGCTTCTTAACTGCAAACTCGCTCGAAACAGTCATATGAACTAAAGTAGATAATTCATAAAGAGCCCGCCCGTCACGTGCGTGACACCACAGTACACAATCAGGCCTCAAGGCCTCTCACCGAACTGACAATGACCACACCCATTGAGCCCAACCCACCACGATGGAGTCCCTCTGCAGACCCTGCCTCCATTATTGTCCCAGGGCTCGACACAAACGCCCCGATAAATGACCAGATTGACCAGATTGAACAGTTGATCACCATCAAACTTCAGGTGAGGCACGTCGTTCTCAAAACCCGCCGTAGTACGACACCAAATGATCGAAAAAGAACATAGATGCAAATTTTTCGAGAATCCAACATATCATGGCGACGAAGCTGCTGCCTGCCGTGAAACGCTATGCTCTCGGGACCGAACCAGTTCGCGAAGCGGCCAAGGTACCGCCCCCCTTGATCCGAGTGATGCAGTACAGTGACTTATTGTTCTGCTCCAGTTTTGGACGTCGTTTTATGAGCAGGCTGCACAGGTGCACATACCGACCCTCGGCGACGAGGATTCTCTGCCCGAAGAGCAGACTCAACCGTCCGTCCACCCTGTCTCAGCGCCCGATGAATCTGCGTCCTTCTCCAACTCAGAGACAGACGCCACGCCCTTGCGTACGGCACCTTCCCAGATCGCCAGCAGGACGTACGACGTCACCGCGTCCGAGAGCTCGTTTATGCCTGCCAATGCAGTCTCGTCAACTCCGGCACGTCCTGGACATGCCCCCGATCGGACTGTGGACGATCAACCTTCTTGGAGCACTTCTTTTGAGTCGCCCATGGTACGTCTCAAGAGTCAACTCCAAAGCTTTGTACGCGAGGAAGAAGAGGCCTCTGTGCAACAAGACGCGTCGTCTTACACCGACAGCATCATGTACGAAGAGGAAAATACTATCCAACAACTCCCACCGACTGGTCAGGAGAAGACAGAGAAAAATACGTCGGGCCTCCGTGGTGATGACGTCAAGGACAAGAGCCGTACTTCGTACCTTCCTCGAAGCGCGTTACCTACTCCTCGCGCAAATGCGACCAATACGCATGTCTCCCCGCTCAAATTGAAGCCCAAAACACCCACCACCCTCCCAAAACATATCCAGACATTCCTCCCAGCAAAACAAGAAACTGAGCCTACGTTTCCTCCGTCTCGTCGCGCGCGCTTTGAGCGGACGCCGAGAAAACTGGCTGCTCCATCATCTACATCTACATCCATATCAGCGTCCTCGTCCGTGCTGGACATCCCCTCTCTGACGAATCATGCGTCGGACTCGGACCAGCAGCCGAAATTCACCACGTTCAACGACTCATTTGATGACTCGGTTGATTTAATGGATGGAATGTCGCCGCCACGTACATTGGCCTTTGCCAGGGCACCGAGGTCGAGTGTGGGTCTTGGACTTTTGCCGCCGCTTGGGCGGACACCCGGGAAAGACAAGCTGCCGACTCTTGGAAGAACGCCGGGCAGGGAAGCAGCAGATCGGATTCGACAAGATTTACTGGGTGACACGCAAAGCCAATTGGGATCTGCGAGTGGCACGAAATCCAACAAGATGAGGACGCCTGCGTTTGGATATGGTGCTGCAACAGTCAAAGATGACACTATGAGCACAATTCCGACCCCGCCTTCGCTGTCGCGATACACGCGGCATGCGTATCCTTCGTGGACAGATAGTAACCGTGACGATACTGATACCAGTTTGGCGACCATGATGCGTCGACTTGGACTCGAGGTGCCAGGAACCAGCCTCAAGACAGGTTCTGATGTATTGACCTCGCACTCAAGGACGTCATCGCAAGCGGACGGTGGGAGTGGTACACATGCCCCAGTAATGAGAGAGGACGCATCGCGGACGCCAAACAATCAAGGATTAGATGAGTTTGAGGACCAAAGTGCTATCCGTCTCGGAGCGCACCCTGAAGCTAGCGAGGACTCGGACTCGGATTCTGACTCGCTGGATAACTCGTTGGTCCATCCTAATCAGCCTTCTACGGCTTTTCTCATGGCTTCTAACCGTGAGCCTGGCCCGGACGATTCGTTCGGGTCGTCCAATTCGAACCATTCGAGCGATTCGCTGGGCGCGGACGAGTTTGGGGCTGGCAACGAGGCGGCGGTGCACCCGTTTGCACGGGCGATGGAAGCAGGTGGCGGGGATGGGGATGGGTTCGACGACAGCTTCGACTCTGAGGGTGGATACGAGGGTGTTCGTGACGAGGATCGGGAGGAAACAGTGTTTGGGATACCACCTGCGCAACGGTGGCAGGAGGCGAAAGAAGGAGGGCAGCTGAGGATGCTCGGGGAGGACTTGTTGCAGGATACGATTGGGATTGGGGGACAGCTCGCCAAGGCGGGGAGGGTCGAAGAAAGCCCGACACCGTATGGGAGGGCCACGTGATCTCGGGTG
>JBBPKM010000385.1:0-15387 GCA_038089255.1 Austroboletus rostrupii
CATTGTCGATACGTTAGCGGCTATTGGTAAATGTCTTCCCCTAGGAATAGATGACGACGCATAGACCTTTGCCTCGAGCCGCAAAAATGGTTGATCGGTGTGAGGGCAGGATAATGTTAAGAGACGAAAACGGCCATTCAATACGCGCTTCTTGGTTTGTAGAATTCATGTGGTGTTATTCCTGGAGGTGAATTTCCGCTGTTCAATCATGTTACCAGCTACATCCCGACACACTTGGCACTGCCATTGGCATCCAAAACCATACATATAGCTCAGATAGTCAGTCGTCTCTTGCCCCTGTACCTGTACTTTCGTAGATCCCCTTATAGAGCGTAGTTCAGTTCGCTTGTCTGCTTTCCTCAGTGTCGCCCGCCGCAGGCCACGGCAGGCATTCCACCAGCGTGTATTTCACCAGGGAAAAGTGTGAGCGCGCATCGGAACCAAATCCTAGCAGCCTTCTAACACGCGGCAGTGGCGTGTACGCACGTTGCCGGGGTATCCGAGGAATTCACCAACGATCTACATAATGTACGATCGAGTATCTAATTCATTGGACGTTGAGAGATGATAGCAAACGCGGGGATGGCTAACATCCGGCCCACAAGCTGACGCGTCTGTTTCTATATCCCGATGTAAGCGGACTTCTTGGAAGCCATCAGCAAGGGGCAAACGGGATGCGGGACGACCTTCATCCGGATTGCTACCCACAGTCAGAGAACGCGCGCACACACCATTGGCTGGTTTCTTTTACATTGGAAGGGGGGATTACGGCACGAGAAGCACGATCCATATGGTGTCGCATTCCAAAAACTAAATGGAGGCCACGTCTGGAGATGGTGGAGCTTTTAGTGGTTCGGTTCTATGCCAGATTAGTGTAGGCAACTCTCATGACCGGTACTCGGTGAACGCTAGATGCTCGAGTTCTGGACCAACAATACATACAGCGATAATTTTGAACACACCTGCGTCATCGCCGGCACTACGTAATTTTCTCAGTCATCCGACTAAGTCGAAAACTGTCAACCGCCTTGACCCCATTCCATTGTCATAGGGGGGTTCTCGCTATCATGACCAATGCAGATGATCGTGTTTGCCGCGGACGTGCGCGTCCCGTGTCGTAGGACTGCTATAAAAGCGCACCGTGATCGCCACAAGGCCAACTCCGCAAGCATCCGATTCCACGACAAGACACACCCATGACTCGCGCAACGACCCACCTTGGAGGAACGGCGTCCGACATCGTCGTCGGCAAGGTCGCTGTGAGTATACTGATCGTTGTCGTTGCGCGGGCCGGCTTGGGTTGCTGATCTTCTGCGATAGCACGGTCTCATGATGATGACGTGCGTATTCGATGCGTCCACGTTCTCCGCTGTTCCTTTCTCACTGGTCGCTTCCTGAAGATGGACGCCTGTCCCAGCTCCTGAAGAGCAATGCTTTGAGGCGATCAAAGCAGGCGTCGACGCGCTACCCCCTGGCGCGAAAATGTTTATCAACGGAGGTGGGCTGACCATACGAGTGACACGGCGAATCATGTCCATTCATGTGCTCAAACAGGAGAGTTTTACGGTCATAATCTTTCTACTGCCAATCTAGAGATGTTGGCGCGGTTCTTTGAAAAGTACCCCGAGTACGCTGAAAAGACATTCTTGTCTGTCAAGGTTGGCTGGAATGCTTGAACTTGTTGCAAGCCGCTGATCAAACTTTCTTTGCGTGTCTAGGGTGGATTATTGCCCGGGAACCCAACTCCGGACGGCTCGTCAGTATTGCCCAATCACCAATAACTGAATGGGTGCTAAATGTGTTTTCAGCCCAGAGAATATCGCGCGGAGCGTCAACTTGGTCAATGAGAAGTTGAGAGGCACTAAGCGCCTCGACCTGTTCGAATGTGCGCGTGTCGACCCCAATGTTCCCGTGGAAGTATCCATTGGCGCACTCGCAAAGCTTAAGAGCGAGGGCAAGTTGGACCACATTGGCATGTCCGAATGCAGCGCAGAGACTCTCCGTCGCGGTTTCAAGGTTCGTAGATGTCAGCATCCTTCCTCTCCACCATAGTTAATCGTCTTCTCAGGTTCATCCGATTAGTATTGTCGAGATTGAGGTCAGCCCTTTTTCATACGAGCCGCAGACGCGCGAGGGTCAGTCAACATGTCTTAATTTGATCAAACTGAATGAACTCACTATCCCGCTCTAGTCATCGAGACTGCGAAAGAGCTCGGTGTTGCAGTTGCAGCTTATTCGTGGGCCCTTTCCTCTTCATATTTACTTTCAAATTTTTCATGATCGAGTAGGCCACTGGGAAGAGGTTTCTTGACGGGTCAGATCAAAAGACCGGAGGACATTCCTGGTATGTGACTAAGAATATATGCGTCGGGAAAAAGCTCATGTATCATATAGAGGGAGATTTCCGACGACACTTGCCCCGTTTCCAGGAAGAGGTGAGCTAAATTTGTATACTCATGCCCATTCTGATGATTTCCATTACACTAGAACCTGAGGCACAACTTCAAGATTGTGGATACTCTGACGGAGCTTGCCAAGAAGAAGAACATCACGGCCGCACAGCTCGCCATCGGCTGGGTCGGTTCCCTCGGTGCACACGTCATTCCTCTTCCTGGATCATCGTACGTCGAACCATTCTCCGGTGTATACGCTGACATTAATTATACCGTACTGCTCAGGCACGCCAAGCGAACCCTAGAGAATTGTGCTGGTGGTGACGTTGAGTTTACTCGGGAGGAACTAGATGAGATCAACCAAGTCATTGAGAATGCTGACGTGAAAGGGGGCAGATATGATGACGGTCATTCCAAGCTCCTCTGGGCTTAATCACAGGACTAGCTGGTCTCGGTGGTATGCGGGTCCAAATGTGCTCTTGCAAAGCATGTATTTGTAGCTGTAGTGGGCTTTTCGAGCGAATGATGTGGATGTGCCAAAGAGACCGCCGAGTGCAACGCTTGCTGTCGAAGAGTTGAGAGATGGGGACAGGATCCCTGATGCAATCGACGCAGGGATCGAGTGGAATAACATTGCGATCTCACACTAATTCCAATCTTACGTAGTAGAGGCCTATGCTGGTGCCAACCACGCCTCGTACCTGTCAGAATCGGATGAACGAATCGGCATGAGCCGTTGTAGTGACACCGATGACGACATCGCGAGGGATTGAAACCTCAAACACAAGTCCTGCCATGCCCTATGCAAAGGCAGCGATACAAACGTACTGTAACTTAGTGAACAGGCCCACGGAGAAACATTCTACACGTGATCTTTAAATTCGGCTCGAAGTCCCCAGTGGGTAGGGCCTAGAAGGCTAAGAACTCAACAGCTATTTCCCTTCGGAGCTACTAGTTACAATTGCATTTTACATGTAGCCTGGGCCATTGAACTTCCCAAACCGCGAGTCCCAACCTCCAAGATGGTATGCCGTCCAAAGGTTTGTGCACTAATTTAAAAGTTGACGTACGCTGACGACGACGCGGAGTCGCGCCGGACTCCGAGTCGTCGGAAGCTTGAAACAACGTCAACTGCCTAGTTCCAAGTACACGAATCGGCCGTGTTCACCCAGCCGCGACCTGGTTTTCAAGTTCTTGAAATGCGACGGGATGGACAGGTATGTACATTTTGTCACCTGGTGGCCGTCAACAGAGGTCTGACCACGCTCGAGCCCCGAGATGTTGCTCGGCTCTCTGTTCGACGGAGGAGTCGCGAGGGTAGACGACCTCGCCACCAAAGCAGCCAACGTTCGTACGAAACATCTGAATCGACAAAAGACTGTCGCCTAGCCAAAACCAGTGGCATCCAGCTTCCCGACGGAGGTTCGTCTTGCTTTTAAGTAAATAAATAAAAATATATGTTTTCATGTTTCATCTGGACAGCAGGCGTTGAAATAGGGCGTGGATCACGCGGGCGCTCATTGGTTCCAAAAGAATTATGCCGTGGAACACGCTTTGCTCCTGGTGCACGACTGGAAGCTGCGAAACGCTCGAATAAACGTAAAGAAACATCTGAAGGTGACATGAAGCGATCCGAGATTTCAGCGATCACTTCTACCGACTCTCTTCCTCGTTTCTCAAAGCGAACTACGATTGATCAAGCGCAAAAATTGCCGGGAATCAAGCAAGTGGACAAGAAACGCTCACGCGAACCCAAGACAGACAAGCAGCATCGCGAAGAGACCAGCGGGTCACCCCTTACAGCCTCCCGCCCTCACAGTGCTATACGAAAGTACTGTACCGAATTGCTATCTGGTCGTCAAAAGCAAGAAGAGCGGATTTTAAAACCTAGGCCTAACTCGGTCGGGCTCCTTCCCTCAAAGTCTGAAAAGTATTGACTAGATATTCAGACTCGGGAATATAAACGATCGCGTCGAGCGTCTGTTTCGGCTAAAAACGGTGGTCCAAGAGAGGAATTTGAGCCCACGGATGCTGTCTCTGCGAAAGGGAAGACAACTCAAGGACCCGCTGCTATCGGTTTTTCCAAGATTTGTGGAGGTATAATTGTAGAATCTAAGGTCATGAAGAAGCGAACTCGATGTGAATCTGAGTGCCCTCTTTCTGGGAAAGTGGGTGAAAGGTTTTCAGAGCCAACCCATCGACGATGACGGAACTTTTTAGCACGGCAATAAGCCTGGGCCGTACGTTGAATATTGGTCCGAAGATGAGGAAGCCGATCCAGAAGAGTATGGGCGTGAAAATAAATCAGACGTCGCCCCGGCAAGGTCTGCTTCTGCACCTAAACCTTCCCTCCCAGCTCGCCCACGCATATGGGCTTATGTGAGTTGCTTTATCTTGGGCCCGTGGATCGCATCTGACTGTTGTCCAGTCCCGTCAAGAGGTTTGCGAGTCATTGGATTATTTCCGTTCCTATCATGGTGGCGTGTACTCGAAGGATGGCATAGTCAAGGGCTATCTTCTCGGAGCACATGCTGCGAGGTACGCAGTTTCCTCTTTTGTCGGTCGTAGTTTTTGAGGTCTGCAGCCGGGACATATTCCACTACGGTGGAAAATTAATCATATCCCATGGGTCCGTTTGGTTTATGTGGGCTATATGTGCGAGACTCACCTCTTTTTGAGCAGGGGTGGAAAATCAGAATCTGTTTACTCCGTTCGTAAGGGAGTTAAGCGCTATCGCGTAGATCAGGATCAGGAAGCCTCGGATAAGTCTGTCAGCGCTTTACTCAAGGCACACAAGGACCAGCGGCCTATCGTGCTTCTTGCGGACGATAGATATGCGCCCTTTCCTTATGATCTCACAGTGCCCAAGTATACCTATGTTGTTCTTGGTTTATATTGGATATCTCATGCTTGGGGTCAGTTTCATGGCACGCTAGCGATTCATCTATTCTAACCAACAGCTAGCTGAGCGCCAACTTTCTCGCTATGGGACAGGATTCATCGTCCGTTGGAAGTTCGCATTTCAGTGGTGCGAAGGTCAGGATGATCCCTGGTGGTTACCACCAAAGAAAATACGATTGGCCTCGAACTCGGGAACGTGCCTTGCAAACACGGACAAAGAGCCGAGCATTCGGTGCGAAAGTTGTCAAGAACATAGCCCGTTCATCTACAAACAAGGTTGGATGTGCCTGAAACCCCATTGCCCCGTATTTTGGAGAATCAACAACCAAGATCCGGAGAAGAAGCTGGATTACCGTGAAGAATTCTTGGCACTGCTACCACGGGAATTTGATCATTTACCGAATATTATGCCAACCAAGGTGGCAGAGACACTAGATGGCATTACGACTTCATATGCCTTTACTAGAGGTTGGCATTGCAAAGAATGTGGTCGTCTCTCTTGCAGGTGAGTCTGACCTGAGCGGATTCGACTGAAAAGTTTGATGAAATTGGCAGGTATAAATGGGAAGAATGGGAATGTAATAATTGCCACGTAAGTAGTCGTGTGGCTGTAGTTCATCTGTACTGCTTATCCAGAAACTGTCGGGGACAGTCGAAACAAAAGGTTCACAGTAAGATCCGTTCACCAAAAGATTTCTGGCACCTTCATCCCACGAAGGATTTTATGCACTCGGATATTGCGAAGGATTCCGGTAACTTTTATTTTCCACCTTGGGTCATTTTTGGTCGCATCCATTTTCATAGGTATCATTGCTCATCGTTCCGAACTCGTCAGCCTTGGGGGGGGGAACCCATTTACTTACTGTCTCACTTTCGGGTTGCCCCGTAAAAGGTCAGTAAGCTCGCTTATAGGTGACCGGTCCTAATTTTTACCTGATCAGAGGCAAAATTCACCTCATTCTTGGCACGCCGCTGACAAACGGAGATGCTAACTCTGTCTTCCAATTGTATCAAAAACAAGCTTCTACCGGCGAGCTCAAGCTTCGCCGATTTGGGCTACAAGCTGTAAGTGCACCAAGTGTCTCCTAGATCGTTACCAAATGTTTTCCAGCATAGGGGTATTCTTATTTGTCAAATGGCCTGACAAGAACTGACGTTATTTTCAGCACGCAACGAGCTACTCACTAACTATTTCTCTCAAAATTGTAAGTACTTTTCCTGTGCTGGGTGATTCATTGGTGACCTTTTTTTGTTGTGTTTAAGCTGGTGAGCCGTACAAGGTGGGTGTAGTTAGACTGGGCAGATCTAGTTCGTTGATGCAGTGCTTCAGTATGTTGGAGGGTCGGGAAACACGATCCCTTTCGACGAGGCGCCCGAGTGCGTCCAACAAGCATTGGCATTGATCAAGGAGAGGTCGAAGCTCGCGCTGGGTATTGACATTCCATTTAATGAGATTCTCACCGTGGCCTACATGGAACGACAGAAGATGGCCGTGAGTGTCGTCTCGGTGTCTCCCGTGAATTCGGTTTCCCTCTGAGCTGCGGCCAGTTCCATAGTGACAGCGAGAAGGGGCTAGGACCTGTCGTTGCCTCCCTTTCGTTGGGGTCTCCCGCATTGATGCACTTCCGTCCGCTTGCAAACATGAGAGATCCGAAAAGCAGCAGCCCTTATTCGTTGAGCTTGATTCTTCGTCATGTAGGTGCCAACAGCAGCATGCGTCCTACACATCGTTCACGTCACGTTTTTCAGGGGGACATATTGGTTATGGATGGTTATGAAATACAAACGTACTATGAGTAAGTAAGTTCGGAACATGGTAGCCGCGTCACTGATGCACTGACAGGCACACGGTCCTACCGACGGATTTTCGCATTGCTGCGACGGCACGTTGCATTGGAACTGGCTAATCGTATCTGTAATTCTTAGTCACGAGTATTCGTCTACTTTATCTCGACGCACTAATCCAGAGCCCTAATTCTTGGCTCACCTTGCTCTCCGTCTTCCTTCATCAACAGCCAACGTCACATCAGTGACTCATGCCGCATATACCCGGCTGTACACTGTCCATCGTCGTTGCTAGTTTGTTCTGTATAAAAACATGTAGAATATACGCAAACACACCCGGTGGTATGAGAGGAATCCTCCATGCCACGATCCTGACGAATAAATTTCGTTCAGGCCAGCATTCATCAACACTCACGCTGTCTCAAATGGCTTAATTAACATAGGTAGTCGAGGTTGGTGCTTAGGATCACTTCGCAACACAGGACTTTGCATCACAGTCGTCCTACTGCAGATTTCGCTGGCAGGTACTGCGAGATCGAACTCGAACGCACGGATAAGGGTAAACAAGATGACCTTGAACCTTAGAAAACGAATTAGTCAGCATTTACATGGAACGTCGACTTGCTCGACAAGCGCAAACCGATGTCCTATACATGCTTTTGGTCCACCAATAAAGGTCAGCAGATGACCCGAGACACCTGGAACATGAGAGACAGCCTCGGGTGAGTTATTCCATCGCTCTGGTCTGCGATGCATCCGCCGTCGATCAGACGAAACATGAAAATGGGTCTTCAAACACACCTGAATTCGTGGGCGTCAGGTCCCCACAGCTCTTGCGACCGGTTTATTGCCACAATTGGTATGATGATTTCGTCACCCTTGGTAATCCTATGAAGTTCGTCACAATCAGCTACCATAAGTGTTGGTCCGTGCGCAAGAAACATGCAACATACGCGATGGTGTTACAAACTTTGCCGCACCTGTCCAACTACGAGTTTTCAACAGGAAAAACGTCGTCCTTCATTGCGCATTGCAATTCGTCTGTTGAACGGAACGAGCGCGTACATTGAACGAAGGGTCTCCCTCACAACCATATCCAGGTAGGAAAGTGCCATGAGCTCGTCCATCGACGGCGAGTCTGTATCAACAGAACGAAACTCATACCGAAATTTTACCTGCACTTTGGGCGATTGCTTTAGGGCATACAGTGCCCAGTTAATTGAAATACTGGAACAGTTTTCTATGCTGAATACTGTCACGTAACAGTTGTAGGTATTACCTGGTAGTTTCACGGCTTGCAACAAGAAATGTAGGCACCTTTGTCGAGTACAGCATCAGCGAACCTTGCACTGTTCGACGCGGATTACGCACATATTATAATCGGACAGACTTTGACTCTCCGGAACATCGGTGGCCATATTTGCCCTCACTAACAATGATAATAAATTCTGCTCTCATTTTCTCCCATGCTTACAAGAGCACCCTCTTTCGCGTTTGCCAGTAGTCGATTGCCAATTTGCATCATGGTACGGTGGGCGGTTCGTAGTTTGCGAACTTCCGCGCTCGGCTGCAAAACATGGTCAGAATGACAAAGTCACAGTCAGAACACTAGGACAGTGACCAAAGAATGCAAAACAATGTCGACTATCTATAAGCGAGGTTCGGACTCGCTTCAAACATGTTCGAAAATGCTTCGCGGAGTTCGTTTTGCTGTTCGCTGGAATCGAGCGAGTCAAAGCTCCTATGCACATACTTGACCTCAGCGTTATTTTTTGTCTGGAAAAACAAGCATACCAGGGAGACCGATGATGTCGAACGTGACTCTGGTTGACCAGGGGAAATGTTGGTTCTTGGCAATTTCGGGAGACCGCAAGTCACGAAGTTACAGCACATGTGGTTAGTAGTTTACAGCAAAGAAAAAAAAAAGATAATCAGCACATGAAAATCTTTTGCAAGAATCAGTAAAACAACAGCTTGCTTTCCAACCTTCCTTTTGGCTTTTTCAGCTTCAAGGAAAAGCCGACTCGACCCAAGACTTAGGAAGCACAGAGAAGCAACACAAAATGTAGTTTTCATTAAGAACAAAGAAGAAGTATACTAAAAGCCTGTAAATCAGTTGTATTACCCGATTCCAACGGTTCCCCATCATTCAGGCCTCAGGTCACGTCCCGTATCGGAATGCGCTATTGCAAGGCATCTGTAACCCCTGACAAAAAAATTCGAAAGCGGGAACGGGGAGAACGTTGGAGATATCTGACAATTGCCGGTCGCCGATGCCCATCCTGTGTGCCACGCTGCGCGCTCAATTTTGTAAGCATGCTAGAAGGATTGTTACATGTAGTTTCGCATTGATTTCAGCATGGTAGACCACAAAAACACATTGTATGATAAGTAAATATGTTTGAATAGCATGGAACGTGTACAGTTGAAACCCAGAAAAACATGACCTATATGGCTAGCAAGTAAGACCTCAAACACAGCCAGGCAAGTCAGACAAGCTGACCAAATACTTATTTGAGAACAGATTGCGCCTAGTACACACCCTAAGACGGGAATACAATTTTAATAAACTTAAAATTCAATCCTTCTAGCATGCTTACAAAATTGAGCACGCGGCGTGGCACACGGGATGTCGATGAGCACCGGTGACCGGCAGTTTTCAGATATCTCCAACGTTCTCCCCGTTTCCGCTCTCTAATTTTTTTAATCCGGGATTACGGATGCCTTGCAATAGCGCATTCCGATACGGGACGTGACCTGAATGATGAGGAGCCGTTGGAATCGTATAAATACCGCTCGTGAGTTGCCTTCACAATCATAAACACATCACGCCATAAATGTTTGCTTGGACAACCCTGCACACCGTGGTCCTTGGGGGCGTTTTAGTCGCCTACATCGTCGGAAGACGCTTCAAGACTTCGAGGCGTCAGGGAAATCCGTACCCTCTTCCTCCGGGACCTCCTGGATTACCATGGATTGGAAATGTCATTGGAGTCAGTGCAGATGCTCCATGGAAGACATACAGCGAATGGGCAAAAACATATGGTCAGTATCAACTAACGTATGTTGAAAACGAGGCCTCACAAATACTGTATAGGCGATCTTATGCATGTGCGCCTTTTGGGAAAGGATGTCATCATTATCAATTCCGAGAAGGTGGCCAGGGAGCTACTCGAGCAGCATTCACGAACCTACGCAGACCGTCCGAACCTCGTCGCAGCTGAGATGTGAGCCATATCCATTATTATTTCCCAAATCTATTTAAAGAGGCAAGCGAAGGTGTGGACAAGATTGGAACACTGGTTTTGTACCATATGGGCCTAGCTGGCGGCTCCAAAGGAAGTTTTTCCACGCAACCTTCGGCGGCGATGCTGTTTCCAGGTTTCGATCTTTGCAGTACCGCAAGAGTTGTGTGCTGCTACACCAACTTCTAGAAACGCCCACACAATTTTCGGAACATGCGTTCAGGTATGTAGTTACTAGTGACATGAATGACGGTCACGATATCGATAATATATTTCCGGGTTAAAGCTTTGCATCATCCATCATCATGAACAGCGTGTACGACTATGATTCGGGGACTCAGAGAGATGAGCTCACTGAAGTCATCGGGAAGGTCATGGAAATTATTGTAGCAGCCCTTCGCCCAGAAACTGCGCTTGTCGTTGAGGCCTTCCCTGCACGTGAATTGTTCACTCAGCTTGCCTTTATGTTTTATATTCAACTCATTTGCAGTTCTCCGGTTACCTTCCTGGCTTCCTGGAATGGAATTCAAAAGGAGAATGCTGGCCTCGAAGAATTTCGCGAAAGAGTATGTCGAAAAGCCATTCCAATACGCTGTGCAGAGGCTGGTAAACAATATCTCAGTTTTTTTTCCTTCTCCGCTAACACTGCACTTTATGAAGTCAGAAGTCGGTTCCGCACCGTCATTGGTGCACGATTATCTCGAAAAAGAGTTTGATACAGCAGACGAAGTACACATTACCGAACTTAAAGCTGCGGCCGCAACTGCCTTTCTTGGTACGTTATTTTCATTCCTATTTAAATCCTGAACTCATTCAGTGTTATGATAGCTGGTATTGAAACGGTGAGATTCAGGCTGTCTGGGACTTTGTCCAAAGCCCATTTCTGACGTATCGAGAAATAGACGACTTCAATCATCACTATATTTTTTCTCATGATGGCTCTGAATCCTCGCGTACAGGACAAGGCTCAGGCAGAAATAGATCTCGTTGTTGGAAGAGACAGACTCCCAACAATTAACGACCGAGCTTCGCTGCTTTACTTGGACGCTATTCTTAGAGAACTATACCGGTGCAGCTGCGTCGTACCTCTAGGTGAGCTGCAGTATTGCACCATTTCTTCCAGCTGACTAAAAGCACCAGCCGTCCCTCGCTGTGCCATGGAGGACGATGTTTACAATGAATTCTTCATTCCAAAGGGTAAGTGACAGGATGCTGTCTCTTCACGCAGACGATGAACAGGCGTCACATTTTCAGGCTCTGTCGTATTGACAAACCTATGGTCGATGGCCCATAATGAAGCCAAGTACCCCAAACCACATGAATTCATACCAGAGCGTCATCTCAATGATGATGGCTCTCTTCTACCAGGTACGACTGAGCAATTTGCATTTGGATTTGGTCGACGGGGCTGCGCGGGCAGGTATCTGGCAGACCCCTCAGTGTGGTCCGTGATCGCCAGTGTGCTTGCTGTATTCCGCATCTCAAAGGCCAAAGACGCTAACGGCGTGGAGATCCCTTTGGAACTCAAGTTTGGGCGTGGACTTTCCATGTGAGCAAAATACGCATTTTGGTCGTTTAAGCACATTTTGATGCGACCTATGTATGGCGTTGCAGACAGCCTCTTCCATTTGTGTGTAGCATCGTGCCTCGTATGCCTGGGATGGACAAGCAGTTGTTGGAACAGTTGATCACTTCAAATACGCTGTAGGGAAAAGGCTAGCTACTGTGCTGGGATAGCCATGAAGTGCTGTGATCTTCATTTCTCTGGATATTTCTTATCAATTTCGTTGTCAGTTTCGAAGTTTTCACTATATAGTAGGTGACACATGGACTCTTCGTGCACCGGTATATAAGTCGAGTACTACGTCTGTGTACTTTCCCTAGTTTGCGATATTTTCTCGTTGCCCTCCTCGTGGGTGTCTGTCTATCAGAGCATCGGTATTAGGCAAGACCTCAACACGAAGTCAGCAACTTAATGTAAAGGGCACTAGCGTATGACATCATTTTTCAAAATGAGAAGAAAAATGATAAATAAATCTGACACGATCCCACCTCCGGAAATGAATCCAGAGGTCCTGCCCCTTACCATGTTCGAGGGCATTTGACGAAGAAACACTGCTGGCTATTAACCTAGGCTTCCAGCATTCATACACCATCACAATGTATATGGACGTACTTACAGTAATGTAAACATATAGATCAACCTGAAGCAATATCACCAGCAACCCAAGCGCTCGACAACTTCCTCATCCATTCCAATAGTTCAGCGGCTTCGCCCTGTCTCCACGCAAATATCATTACCAAGAGGCCAATCACCAGGACCCATTTCCCTGTCCTACCGTTATTCACTCGCGATTTATCGACGCCCAACTTGATTGAATAAGCCTCCATCTATTGTACCCTTCACGAAAGAAAGACGTACCCCATTCATTACAGACAAAGGGCGTGGTGGGAGCCGTTTGCTAAGCATGTTCCTCAGGAAGGACTCCTTTTGTGGCTAATTGACATAAATCAGCAAACGACACATCCTATTAACCAGACGAGCGGAAGCTAACGGTGTACGGAGGAAATCTGCTACCCAGAATTGTGTCGATCCTAATATTCAAAGCATGTGAGCCCAGTAAACAACGACACGCACACCAGACTCACCATGAAGGAGAGTCAATTGAGGATCTCAAGTGAGTAAACATGTCAAAAGTAAACTTCCGCGTGTGGTAGCCACCTAAGATTTCTTTGCATCACATAAAGACGACAATCCAAGGAAGCACTCACTCCCACTTGGTCCGATCCCACCAAACGGAAGACCATCCGCTGTGAAAACGTCTCGGTCACCTTAAACTAAGCCACACAGATAAAATCACCCACCTCCGGCATGGAGCAGTACATCATTGGCAATGGCCGAACCGCTCTGTGTGTTATCGAAAACTAACGTGCGCGTCGTATCAGACATCTTGTTCGGCCAACCAACACTACTTGCCCTTGTTCTTAAAGTTGGAATCTTGTGAAAACACGTAGAGCGCGAGCGGATGGTCCCTGCAGACCGTTCATGGTGACATCAGCCTGCAACTAGACAAACACACCTCTCGTTGATGAACTTGATGGCTTCGTCTACGTTCTTTACAGGCACTATAGGAAGGATAGGACCAAACAGCTCTCTGTAGACAACGTCAATTGTTGATGACTTGGTAGAGAACATCAACCTACTCGCTCATCAGTGAGTCGTCACCCTTCACGCCCGTGATCACCGTGGGCGCAATAAACAGCCTCGACTCGTCCGTTTGTCCACCAAATGCGATCGTCCCAGACGTCCTGTCGAGTAAGCCCTTGAGGCGATCAAAGTGTGACTTGCTGATGATGTGGCTGAGATCAGACGACCCAACCGCACCATTCGGATAGAACTCGTCGTGCCTATCGCACCATCAGCGACAGAAGCGACGAACATATCACACTAGGACGAACACCTCTTTCAGCGCCTGGGCAACTGTGTCTTGAGCGGCTTCTTCGACGAGAACGTAGTCGGGTGCAACGCAAGTCTGACCCGCGTTGGCGCACTTACCCCACATGATCCGTTTCGCGGCCGTTTTCAGGTCACATTTGGGATCGATGACGACGGGAGACTTGCCGCCGAGCTACGAAAAAAAGAGACATAGATAATTCCGAAATAAGCGTGTATCACTGACTCACCTCAAGACTAACTGGGGACAGTGTCTTGGCTGCAGCCGCGCACACAATCCTGGCTACACGCCCATTCCCAGTGTACAAGACTAACACGTAGGTACGTAAGTTCAAATGTCCAAAATGAGACTGGCTCCGAAGCACGTACTGTGATCCCAAGGAAGCTCTAAAAGCTACCGGTGTACTAAGTCAGTAGATTGCACTCATTTTCCGGTGAAAATCGTTACCTTGGTCGTCTCAGGAATGCCCCCCAGCACGACACGTACGACGTTGGGATCCAAGTATTTGGGGATGAGCTCAGCAATGAGAGCACTGGTCGCAGGAGAGAGTTCGGACGGCTTGAGCACGAAGCAGTTACCCGCCGCGATGGCACCGACCTGGTACGACAGTGAATATTGCGTATACAAAGTACAGGGGAACGGGTAAGCCATACCATGGGACCGAGTGTCAACCAGACAGGGTAGTTGAATGGGCTGATGGAAAGCACAACGCCCTTGGGCTCCTTTCGAATGACGGGACGCATGGCTGCAAAGTTGACGTTGAACGGCGCGCTCTCTGTGCGTGCCCACTTGTCGACGCGGTCATAGGCAATCTTGCAGTCGCTGATGGTTGCGTCGAGCTCAAGGCTATCCAAGGGTGAGTGGGCCTCAGTGGATGTTGTGCCTACAACCACGTACAAGGCTGCCTCTAGGGCGGGTCGACCAAGGTCATGCGCAAACGTCTCTTTGAAGCGGTCATAGTTGTCCTTGATGAGGTACGCGAGCTGGAGTATCTGGATCTTGCGGGCCTCGATGGGCTTGAGTTTGCCAGTTCCAAAACTCTTGCGCAGCTCAGCATGGATCTAGGCCGTTGAGCACCATGCTCGCAGATGATGGAGAGCAAAGACACACCCGAGGAATATCGTCGATGAGCGTGAATGCGAGTTGCGTGGACATGTCGGACAGATTTCCTCGTTTGTAAAATTGCAGGTAAGACCCTACCGCGTAACCGAGGACTCCGTGATGGAGTATCACACAGGCATTGGTCACATTGTCATCCAACGGCTGTCACACCTCCAACTACCTTGTACGTGTTCTATTTGCCTGTTACAAACCCTCCCCTACTCCATCCGGCATCTTCGCTCCCGATTCCACGTTTGATTGATTTGGGTGTGTCCGACACCCCGCCGCTCACGACGTACGGCGCGAAAACAACAGGGATAGGGAAGTTATGAGGTGGCAATACCAACACAGTCGACTCACACTTGGCACATTGATCCATTCAACTACACGTCGGTTCGTAAAAAATGCCTGATACATATTTTTTTGTGTAATTATGTAGCCGACAATTGAATCATGTTTATTTCTTGAGTTCCGGCACATATTCAGGAAGCCACTTAAAATTTCATG
>JBBPKM010000386.1:0-15376 GCA_038089255.1 Austroboletus rostrupii
CGGAGGGGACTGGAGGAATACGGAGGGGTGGGCGGCGAGGGGAACGACGAGGAGGAGGAGGAGGAGGAGGAGGAGGAGGAATGACACATTGTTTGTTTGTACACAGGGGAAACATTGTTGTGTTGTGTATTGTTTGTGTAAGAGGTAGCTGGGTGGCTTTTCTTGGTTTATCCGACACCACCAAGACACATTCCTTGAAGCCCTCCCGGATTATCCCTTGCGGTATTTCACCCGGGCCCGCTCGTCCCCTCCCTCATACGCCCCTCAGAGGGCCGTTCTTACTTGTATTCCCTTGTAATGGCGACCATTCCAGCCCCAGCCGCCCCCCGCGAGGAATGGCCAGACGCTGATTTTGATTTGCCCGACGGAGATCACATTCGTCCCCTCGATGTCGAATCCGACAAGGATGACGACGATGACATTGACTGGGATGTGGAGATGGACATCCGTACGGCTGGCACCAGGGCCAAACCTGTCGTATCTGGTCTAGCCCCCCGCAACGAGTTCACCAAGCTCGGCTCCGCCACCTTGTTTACTATCCGTCCGCCGCTTGCTTCTCAGGAAGAAGAGGACGAGGAAGAGGACGAGGGCGTTTCGACCATCAAAGTTGCCCAACTTGCTTCGACCCTTAAAGCCGCTTCCAGCTTGTCTCCCCCGCCTATCGACGAGGACTTCGAGTCCGCTTTCGCACTTCCGACCGACCTAACACGACTCTCCCTTGCTCCCCTACCCCTAAGTCATCGATCCTCCAAGAATTCCCTGGAATGGGGCGACCGTGATCAGACGTCTTCTTCCCAATCCTCGGATGCTTACTCTACTCTCGGCTTTGCCGATGGCTCATCTTCTCATTCGGTCTCTTCGCTCTCTCTGCCAGACACGGAGGAGAGTGGATGCGACGAAGACGAAAGCGAGCTCGATGGCCTTGTCATTCCCTCCGGTCTCTTCGAGTCCGGTCATAGTGGCAAGCACCTTAAAAAAATCCTCGACTCCAAGAAAAAGGCTACAGTCCCGGACCAGCGAGCGAAAATTGCCAGCCCTGACCCTGACGACGACTTTGAGATGGGCCTTGTCATCGAAGACGATGACGATTTTAGCCCTAGTCGGCTTATCAATGCAAAGCAAATTCACCGATTTGCAACACGAAGCAAAAGTGCACCTGCTCGAGCCTTCATTCCCCCGCGTCCACCCTCCCGTATCAAGGCTGACCGCGCCAAATCTCCCACCAACCCCCCTATATCATCCGCTCGTCAACTTCAAAAACTTTCATCGTCGCCCCCACCCCGTCCTCCACCACGTGCCCAGACATATAAGGAAGCTCTTTCAGCTGCCCCTCCTACACCCACCACTACTTTTTTGTCCCCAAAACCTGGCAGTCTCCGGGGACAGAAATCTCATTCAGGTCTCAAGCCGCCGACTCCGCCAGCGAGTCAACGCAAAGGACTCACTCGCAAGGCTTCCCTATCTTCGTTGATGGAAACAAGTAACTCCCAAGCATCAGGCTCTGGAGTGACAGCTATAGCAGGACCATCCACGAAGTTGGCACGATATGAAGCACCTACAGCCGCTTCGCGTGCCAAGTCGCATACAAGCTCAGCAAGCCGCATCCATGCGCTCGAATTTATCGTGCCACCTACCCGCCCCTCAACCCCTTCGTCGAATCCCGCTGCATTACGTTTAACGATGCCTACCTCTATACGAATGAAGTCGAGGCCTTCTCTATCTTCCGTATTTCCTAGTCCTTCCGCGACCAACCTCGCCCCCGCACAATTACAATCTCACCGTTCCACTTCACCCGTTCCTCCTCGCCCTCCGTCCGCTAACGCCCTGCGTAGCCGTACATCCATATCCCGTATTCAAACACCGCCAATATCATCATCATCAGCGCCTAAACTACTGCGCCGTCCCAAGCGCCAACGAACGTACGGAGACGGAACCGAACTGGATGGCTTCGAGGATCTCCCGACCGACAGGGATAAGGAAGTTAAATTCAGAGTGCAGCCCAAGCCCAGCAGTCGAGGAAGTGCCGTGACGCATTTAAAGTCCTTGAGTAAGGAAAAGGACATTGATAACAAAGGGACGCTGCGCAAAAAAGGGCGGGTAGAGGAACCAGGCCTGGTTCTTGGTGAGTACAAGCGTGTACTCTTACATTCGAGTGCTCACGTATTCTCGATAGATCCTCCAGGTGCGGCCGCACCTTCTGTAAGCACACTACGGCGCACCGGACGCATTGAATTCTCCAAGACCGCGGAGTTACCCGGAAGGAAGAAGAAGGATGCATCATCCCCTGTACTTGGCCAGACGCGGAGAAAACCTACACTCATTCGAAATCTTGGAGGACTTGGCGGGCCGAAGGGTATGTTTGAATCGTTGTCTAAGCCAATGTGATCTCAGGCGTTATTTTGAAGTTGTCGGCGACATGAAATGGAATCCTTCCACCCTCCGTTGGGAGGGCAATGATCAGGTGCTACGAGATTTTGAAGCGGTCGTAGGGACATCAACACGACCCGCTCTTATCACGCACCTTACTGGTTCTTCTCTTGGGTCCCCTATTGGCTCCTTTGCCTCCGGGGCGCGCAAAGTAGGCAACATGATATTTGATCCAACACGAATGTGTTGGGTCTCCACGTTACCCCCCGATGAAGAGGAACCAGATGTCTTTGCTGATCTTGCTGATGACGAGGAAGATGACGAATGGGAAGCTAAGACTGGTACCATCCGTGCTAGCCAGCAACAGGGCTGTATTAGTAATACACCCTCGGAAACCAGTGGATCCCGTACGTCATCTATCGTTATCACCGCCCCTAGCCCTGCGCGCAGCCGCACTCGAACGACCTCCGAGTCTGAAAGTGACCGAGGATCACGCGCGTCTATCGTTTATGACGTTGCCGATGATTTTGTCGAAGTCTGTCGAGCCGCCGAGGAGCGTCACCGTTCCGAGATGCGGGGTTGGCGCCTGTCAACACCAAGACAAAATGATCCTTTCGGTGAGCCAGACCGGTCATATCTGCACGAAATTCGTGCACTGGCCACTAGGAAGTATTGACGTACCGCTGCAAGTTCTCTGGTCACTGTCATTATATCGTGTTAATACCTTTGCATCTCGGACTACATGCATTTATTCGATGGTCGAGTTCATTATGGCATTCATTTTTTGTTACTTTATTCTCCACCCTTTTTTCATTTGCATAGTTGTGATAATATCACCGTCACTCATTGGATCGACTTCGTCTGCCTTTGCTACTCAGCGTGTACGGGACATGCGGATTATGTGTTCAACACTGGGACTACAGTAATAATCATAATTGTTGCTTGTAAACAGCTCGGTGGATTAGTGCCGAGCGATGACCCCGGTGGAGAACAAGCCCCAGGCTGGACACGGTCGCATCGCCTGTGCTTCACATGGCTCGTCTGTTGCCTTTGCCCAGCTATCGGCAACATATCCACTCAAGCTTCTCTCCCCCAAAATCGCTCGAGACACGGTTGCAATCGTGTATGTTTTGAGCTATGGAGGCGGTCTGGTCAACGGCGATCACATCAAGCTGAGCGTCGATGTAAAGGACGACTGCAGGCTTATCCTTCTGTCGCAGGTAAGCTGTCGTGCTTTTAGGAAGCCCCGTGTTTTCGACGCTTCAAAAGGGATCTACAAAGGTATTCAAGACACGGCCTGGAGATCGACCGTCAACACGCCTTAGTTCCTCACTCCATGGTACTTTAAACATTACCACCAATGTAATAGAAGCCGCTGTCGGACCCGGCTGTGCGCTGTTTCTTCTCCCTGACCCAGTGACATGCTTCCGCGGATCATCCTACTCCCAGACTCAGAGAATCTCCATCTCCAGCGACGCGTCACTTGTTCTACTGGACTGGATAACCTCTGGTCGCAAGTCGCTCGGAGAGGAGTGGGTCTTTTTGCGATATTATAGTCACAACGAGGTCTTTGTGGGTGGGGAGTGCATAGCACGAGACATCACTCTTTTGGATGACGTCCGAGGCTCTGGCCGCACTCTCGGAGAGAAGCTTAAGCCTTACTCGTGCTATGCGACCCTCATCTTTGCTGGCCCTCTTGTGCAAGGTATCGTCGCCCACATTGATAAATTATATCAGTCGACAACGGTGTTCAGGAGGAGCTCCCCAGAGCGCATGATTTGGGCGCTCAGCCCAATAAATAAAGGAAAGGGTCATATTTTACGGGCAGCGGGAGTGGAGACGGAAGACGTGAAGGACTGGCTGCGGGAGTCACTAGGAGGGTTGCAAGACGTCATTGGCGTCGATGCGTACAAAAAGTTATTTGTGTAATTGAGCCTGGCAGTCATTTGACCCGCTGGCTGACATTTTCCCCCCACGGCCACTTTTTGCCAGGCAACGATAACGCCATCCTGCAGCATGGGCGCGATATCCGACATCACCTTGTACGAGCCCGAAGTGGATACCAGCCAAGTGAATGAGCGAACGTTACTCTGGAAAATGGACGTTCGCATCGTCCCATGGTTAGGCTTGTTATACCTTTTGAACTTCCTCGACAGAGGCGCAATAGGAAATGCAAAGGTTTGTGCATTCTCATGTCGATCCAGTGGCATCGAGGCTCACAACTGCAAGTTGTATGGTCTGGAATCTGACTTGAATATCACGGACAAGCAATATCTCATCGCACTGACGGTCTTCTTTTTCCCTTATGCAATATTCGAGGTATCCGTACTACTTATTCACCTATTCGAGCGTATTGGAATCAACTGGTCGTATCCCAGCCCGCAAGCAACGTCTTGTTGAGACGTCTGCGACCTTCAATATGGCTCTCGTCAATGATGTTCATGTGGGGAATTGTCATGGTTCGTGTCATCATCCTCCAAGAAGGAACACCTAACGACGGCGACACAGATGTGTCATGGATTTGTCCGCAATTATAGTCAACTTCTAGGTAAGTATGCACCGATTCCTCGGGTTCAAGCATAATCTGATTTTTTAAATCTCAGCTCTGCGTTTTCTTCTTGGCCTAGCCGAGGCAGGTTTATATCCTGGTATCGTTTTCTACATTTCATGGCAAGTTGTATTTCGTCTCGAAAGTGACGGGCTCAAATCGACGTGGCATAGCTGGTACAAGCGATCAGAAGTTGGCACACGAATTGCTGTTTTCTTCACTTCGGCGACGATAGCGGGCGCATTTAGTGAGTTAACTATCAGCTCAAGTCGTGCATCCATCTCTTATCATCGTCGTAGGTGGCCTTCTGGCGGCCGCCATTTCCAACATGAATGGTGTTGCAGGGAGAACGGGATGGTCGTGGATATTCATTTTGGAGGGTCTCTTCACTGTAGTGTGTGCAGTCGCGTCGTTTTGGATCATTCAAGATTTCCCGGAAACTGCCAAATTCCTCACCACCGTAGAACGTCCGTATACATTTTGTATTTTGGGGATATTTTTCTTCACAAATTTCTAGGTGTGTTTGTCATTCGCCGTCTCCGTGCAGACATGCAATTCAGTGCTGGAGGAGAACAGTTCAAGATGAATTATGTTTGGCAGAGTTTGAGGGACTGGAAGACGTACGCTGCGAGTGAGTCGTACTTGATCAGCATGTCACAGATGATTTTATGTCAGTGGGCATATATATGGGCTTGTATGTTTTTTTTTTTGCTTTCTTGTGAACAAAAAGACGAACACCTACGCAACAGCGACGGGCCATTGTATGCATTTTCTTTATTCACACCAACGATAATTAATCAAGTTAGTACAATTGCTCTTCTAAAAGACAACTTCTCACACCCTAGTTAGTTGGGTTAGATGCATTGCAGTCGGATGCTCAGGATCTACTAACCAAGACAACCACAGGATACAAAGCTACTGCGGCGAATTTGTTATCAGTGCCTGTATATGTCTGGTCTTGCATAGTGACTGTTTTCGTCGGCTTCCTTGGAGACCGCCTCGGAAAGAGGGGATATATTAACCTGTCAGCTTGACTAGACTTCAGGGGTTGGGGTGCCATCTGACATATTGCACTTGCTTTAGCGCATTGTTCAGCGCAGGTTTGTGTCATGAACGTGCACATATATTGTTCTGATGGGATCGTTAGGATTAGCAGGTTACATCATCTTGGTCTCTTCCAGCAATCCGGCGCTATCGTATTTTGCATGTTATCTCGCCGCTTCGTGAGTTGTAGATTTTGACCATGGCATCGTGCTGACTGTACTGGATGAACAGCGCAATATACCCAACTGTTCGTAAGCAAGTTTCATTATAAAATGACAACTCTGAAAGATGAAGGAATTACTATGCGCAGCGAATGCAGTGTGAGTATTATCGGAAGTCTTGATATGAAGGAACGAACATTCATACGTTCCGCAGAGCATGGGTCGCAAGCAATGTTGAAGGCTCGTATAAAAGAGGCGTGACGCTCGCGATGGCGATTGGCTGGTAACGCCCAATCATTTCACCTCAGACATCCACTAATCTTCCCTCAGGGGGAACATCAATGGCGCGGTATCTGCAAACGTGGTGTGTATTATCAACATCATTTATCTGTTTTTCCATTACAAACGCCCTTGTCAGTATCGCACGCCAGATGCGCCATGGTTCAGGCTTGGACATGGAATCATCCTTGCATATATAGCCATTGGATGGATATCGTCTGCCATCTTCATGATTCAGCTCAAGCTCGAGAATGATCGACGAGATCGCGGGGAACGTGATGAAGTTATAGGGTGCAAAGACTGCCCAGAAGATGTTATCAAAGTGGCCAAGAATGGAAGATACGAATCTAACGAGGCCGCACGGGCAGACAAAGGGGACGCATGGAGCGGATTCCGGTATACGTTGTGAGGTCCCGATATGAAAATGGCGAAATGTTTATTGGTCGAGATACCTGGTATCAATGTCACTTGCTCAAACTACACCCTGCGACAGCAGGGGTTGGGTCAAAAGGTCCCGGTCAGGAGTGAGTAGTGCAATAGTAAGATCAATCATAGGTACAGGTAGCCTTGGAGTCTATATTATTACCACTTGTAGTCACGTACTGACTTTGAAGCGGTAACCGGCGCTGGTGCTGGTTCTGTTGACCCGCGATCGGCGTCTTCGAGTGGAGGTGGGGCACTCCGCTCGCTTCCTCGGTTCTGGTCGAGCCATTTGTCCATTTCGTCCGCTTTGCCCACGAAAGGCCGTTTACCCAATAGGTCAATCATATCCTCGCTGTTCAGAGTAAGGAGTATGTTCAACGTCAAAATTTGGTTGCATACCGGGTGATAACCTCCTTCTCTAGCAATAGCTTGGCGACTTTCTCAACGTCTTCGCGATGACGCGTGAGGAGTTCCGTAGTCCTCTGATGCGCAGAGCTAGACATTATAGCATAAGTAACGCACCCTCAAAGAATAAGAGAAAACCCAAGTACGTGATCATCTTTCGAACTTCAGCATCAAGCATCTCACCAGTCTTCTCACTGAATGGCTTTGTCCAGCTCTCCTTTTGACCTTCCCGACCTCCGTAGCTGACTGGTCCAATGATCGTATTCATGCCATAGTTGGCACATGCTTCAAAGGCCATGCGAGTGATTTTCTGCAGATCATCCTGGGCACCAGTCGTGATATTTTCTAAGCCAAAGAAAATCTCCTCAGAAACGCGTCCACCAAGAGTCATACATATCCGATCCATCATCTGCGGCGTAGAGAGTAGGTAGCGATCTGGAGGTAGATACTGTTGAAAATTGCATAAGCGGAGCCTCCAAAACAGTTTCAAAACACTTACTTGGGCATACCCCAGGGCCCCTACACCACGAGGAATGATGCTAACTTTGAGCAAAGGATCCGCATGTTCCAGGAACCAGCCGCAGACGGCATGACCAGCTTCATGGTACGCAACGGTCTTCTTCTCCTCTGGGCTGAGAACCCTACTCTTCCGCTCCAGCCCGGCTATGACACGTTCGATGGCACTCTCAAAGTCATCTTCTCCAACGTATTCATGTCCTTTACGAGCTGCATGGAGCGCAGCCTCATTGCAGACATTGGCAATATCAGCACCGGAGAAGCCTGGTGTGAGAACAGCAAGTTTCTGGGCCAAAGTGGACACATCCGAGAGCTCCTGCGAAAGAAGGAGGGGCTTGAGATGCACCATGAAGATACCCTTCCGGCCCGACACGTCTGGTCGATCGATAGCAATATGCCTGTCAAAACGACCAGGGCGCATTAACGCCGGATCGAGGACGTCGGGACGGTTGGTACCAGAAAGAACAACGACGTGCTCTTGCGTTCCAAAACCATCCATCTCAACCAATAATTGATTAAGAGTCGACTCTCGTTCGTCGTTTCCACCAAAGCTACCGCCCTTGCCTCGAGATTTACCGATGGCATCAATTTCGTCAATGAAAATGATGCACGGTGCGTTCTTCTTGGCGGAGGCAAAGAGATCACGAACGCGAGACGATCCAACACCCACGAACATCTCCACAAATTCAGATCCGGAGACGGAAAGGAAGGGCACATTGGCTTCACCAGCGGTAGCTTTGGCGAGGAGTGTCTTGCCCGTCCCTGGGGGTCCTGACAAGATAGCCCCCCGGGGAATCTTTGCACCCAACCTCTCATACTTTGCAGGGTCCTTCAAGAACTTAACAAACTCCATGATCTCCTCCTTAGCCTCGTCCATGCCAGCGACATCTTTAAACTTGACTTTGACATCGGTATCCTTGTTGAACAATCTTGCCCTACTCTTCCCGATGTTAAAAATGCCACCTGCCCCACCACCAGCGGAACCGCCGGCACGCCGACTCATGTAGAAGAGGAGACCGGCGAAGAGTATGGTTGGTGCAAAATTGAGAAGGGTATTCACTGTGGATATTTCGTCATGATAGGCAACCGGTATCCGTTCGTGACTTGGGATGCCGAGCTCATTTTGCGCCTCTTCGAGTTTGCGCTCAAACGCCTCGACACTTCCTATAGAGAAATAATAGTCACCGCCACCGACTGCAGCAGAATACATAGTTCCAGTGGCGTTGGAATGAAGCTTGATTCGAACTTTCTGGCGGTTGACGACGATGAGCCTGTCGACGAGAGCCTTGTCAAGGAACGCGGTCCGGAATTCTTGCCAAGTGATCTCGCGGGAAGAGGAGGTGGAAGAGCCGCTTAAAGCGTAAATAATGGCAGCGGATGTGGCCAGCAACGCCAGCTGATTGGGGTTAAAATTGCTGTTGTTTCCGCCGGGAGGAGGCTTGGAGCGATGAGATTCATCGTCTTCGGCATTGGACTGGCGGGAGGAGTAGAGGCGCTGGGACTGTTGATAGCGTTGGAAAAAGCCCTCGAGGCCCTTTGGTATCTCTGGGCCAGCGGCATTCTCCTTGTCGACGCCGGAGTCGTCTGCCTTTGCTTTTCCTTTGCTTGCGGAACGGTCGGACCCGGGGTTCGACGAAGGGGTCGCCAATGACCTGGCGCTGAGGGAAAGGAGACGGTGGTCGACGCTGCGAGCCACACGAAGAGAGCGAGAAAGCATAGTACACGACGAGGAGAAGGTGCGAGTGTGTGAGCTAGTAGGCTTACAAGGCTAATCTTAGTCAGCAGTCACAGTACCGGCTCCCATTGGCAACCATTCCACTCGTCCTGGACCTCTGCAGCGACTGGCACGACGCCCGACACTACTGGCCCTCCTCGACTTCAAACGCACAGCAGAACCTGTCCCTGTCCATCAACACCATCCCCTTCCCATCCGGTGCCCATCGGACATCCCTCGTCTCATACTTGGCTTAGGTCATTCTGTTCACGTCAATTCACAGACATGGCTACAGTGGCACTCACCGCTTGCAGGCACACCAACGCACTCGGCCATATCCTCTCCGACTCCCCCCTCTCCGACCCACTCGTCGCTCCAAATATAGACGCTCTGTGTGCCGCAGCAAATTACGACACTACCTTTGCGCATTGGGTTCCATCGCGCACGCATCACCATCTTCTGATGCATCAATACGCAGCGGAGACGAGGGACAAAAGGCTCCGATGGGCTTGGGAAGTCGTAAATGTGTACCCCGTTGGGTACGGTGTCTGTAGTATTTCGGTTTAGCACGCAGGCCCCTGCGGATGAATCTCCTCGTACCATATCGCACGAGCAGCAGGCTACCCGTCTTGTTCCACTCTAGCTGCGCCACGCCCGATTTCGGGTTTGGCTTGCTTAGATCGGCCTTGACCACGCTAATCGTTTGTGAGCCCTCAAGTCGCTCATCTACGAACACTCGTTTAGTGTCACATCACAAAGTGCACAGCGATGCCTCACATGAAAGGAACCCTCTGCCCTGGGTAGACTCGAGCCAATTGGAAGGTTCCCGCCAGAGTGTCTATCGGAGAATGTGGCCTTCTGAGGTGCGAAAATAGAATTGACGTACTGCTCCGTTTGTCACGCGGGCAGATAACCCGAGGGTGCAAGTTACGGACCACGTCAGACTGTCGAGAACATGCACCTAAATACCGTAAGCATGAGCGGCGCTATACGATAAGGGGCCGTGATCAACCACCAACTTTGTCGTCCCAACCACCCACAGCAAGGAACATGCCGCTTGGATGCCAGGCTACATTGCGCACACCGAGGCCCGGATCGGGAGTCGGAGAGAATGTGCCTTGGACATCGCCTGCGAGGGAGAGAATGCTGACTTTGTACTAGACGCCGGTTGCTTAGTGGCCAACAGTACTGCTCCGTCGCACACACCTCCAAAATACCCTCCCATACCGCAATGTAGTTTCCCGTGGGTGACAGTGCGAGAGAGGACAGATTGGTGGTAGGAAGTGGGAAATGCTGTGGATCTTTGTCGTCACTCATCGACTTCATAACCAAGGAGACTTGCCGACGAACCCGTACGAGCTTGAATGTGTCGGATACATCATAGATACCGAGCGTATCCTTAGATCTGTGACGCTCAGCCAATACAAAATACCGACCATCGGCCCGGAACGTATAGCCTGGGGATGAGTTTGCGGGGTGCCAAGCAACGGACGCATAGGGCGTTACCTCGGTCAGGGTGTATGGGATACTGGATGTGTGAAGCAGTCCCCGTCACGATTGACCAGATAGTGACCCGGAGCTGATGTAAAAGCCGATGTCGACTCATAGCAAGGCAAAATAACGAAAGCGTGCTTACACCCCACTCAGAAAAGCAGAGTATATTCCGTCCATCAGGGGCCCACTCCGCCTTCACGAGACCCTCGGCACCAGTCTCGATGCGCGCGGTCCAGGATTCATCTCGAAGCTTGAAAACCTGTACAGTGCCACTTTTTGCCGAAGCCGCAAGGAGATACTCCGAGTCAGAGGACCAGCCTGCGTGCGATATCCACGCGTCCGGTTCACCAGTGATGGTCCATGTACGGGTGATTTGCAGGGTGTCGGTGCGACGGACGATGAGGACGTTTTCGACTGCGTTGAGTATAAAATGGGCACCGGGACTGAAACTGACGAGATTGCCGGTTTGTTTGTAGATTTCTGTAAAGTCCATCGGATGAGTGCACAGCTCGTCCGGACTTGGATGTCAAAGTTTGGTTGTCAGCAATGCGATCGTTCCGATCCATCAATCGTCGCTTTCTATAAGTAAGTTGCATTCGCAATGCCCGACCCCCAAACCCAACCATGGCACCGAGCCCGACCCCGGCGGACGATGCTCTGTCCATCTATTCAAACAATACCATCGTCCAGGTATTCGACCCCGAACTTGATCTGGGGCCCGCCGCCGACGAGAAGCTTGAAGCCGACCCTTTCCTTGTTCGTTTTTCTCCCGGTGACCCAAGCAACCCTAAAGTGCGTCCATTGTGTTCTGCCTGCTCCATCTAATCCTCCACTCAGTCTTGGTCACACATTCGAAGATGGTTTCTCACTTTAGCAGGAGGCATGCTTGTCCTTAGCGCGTTAGTTTCCATCTGCCTGTCTTGTTTTTGCTACTCATTCGCTGTTTCATGTAGCACGTTTTCCAGTAGTGCTGCATCCCCCATCGTGCCAGCACTGCAGAAGGATTTCGGATTTGGACTCGAAGTTGGTACTCTCACCATCTCTATTTTTCTCTGTGGATATTGTGTCGGCCCTCTTCTGTGGGGGCCGCTTTCCGAGCAATACGGAAGACGGCCGATATTTATCGTGTCATTCTTTGGCTATCTGGTTGGTCAATTTATTCGTGTCGTCTTCTCCACTCCGGCCCTCACACCATATTTAGTGCTTTCAAATAGCTTGTGCCCTCGCCAAAAATACCGCATCCATACTGGTTTTCCGCTTCCTCGGCGGAACTTTTGCGGCTGCGCCGCTAGCCAATACTGGGTACGCATATATCTCACTGTTCAATCATCTGGCCTCACTGCATAATCAGCGCTATGATATCGGATATTTGGGGTCCAAAAGAGCGAGGAACAGCATTAGCCATCTATGCCGTTGCTCCTTTCATTGGCCCCAGTATCGGACCGATTGTTGGAGGTTTCATTTATCAAGCAAATGTTTCGTGGCGTTGGGTATTCTGGATCCTCGCCATTTTTGTAAGTCATATCTGCGATCCTTGTAGACAAATTCTAATTCATTTTCAGGCGGGTGTTTGTTTCTTACAAATCATTTTCTTCATGCCAGAAACCTACGAGTAAGCGGGACCTCAGGCTGGTTCGGGGTGTAGAACTTCTTGACTAATGGTTCATCACAGGCCAGTACTACTTGTGAAGTTGGCTCAGGAAAGACGCAAGAGTACGGGAGATGAACGATACTATGCTGCATTGGAAAGGCGGTCCACAAAATTAGCTGATCGCCTTGAAGCCATTCTTGCACGTCCGTTCAGGATCCTTTTTTCGGAACCAATACTATTGTCACTTACCCTATACATAAGTGTACGTGTCAAGCAATCTTTTTGTGAAATTATTACTGCGTTGTTGACACCTGTTCCAGTTCGTCTATGGTTGTATTTATCTGTTGTTTGAAGCCTATCCGATAGTCTACATCGTCGGGCATGGTCTTTCAGTCGGTGTATCTGGTCTTGTATATCTTCCATTGCCAATAGGCAGTCTTCTCGCGGTTATAGTGGTATGTATACAATTCTCTTGCCAAGCTAGGATTGACGACTCATATCTCCTAGTACGTGTTGTATGTCAGCAAAGATTATTCCCGAAAAGCGGAGGAATGTGCTCCGGATCCTGTACCGCCAGAATACAGGTTGCGTATAGCAATGATCGCAGCCCCGATATTCTCCGTATCCTTCTTTTGGTTTGCGTGAGTCACCTTCCCGTTAAGTGTCCGCTGAAATTCTCAATAAAGTGTGTACAGGTGGACTTCGTATCCAAGCATATCCATCTGGGCTCCGATATTATCCACGCTCTTCTTTGGCTTCAGTT
Source organism: Austroboletus rostrupii (assembly GCA_038089255.1). Lineage (NCBI taxonomy): Eukaryota > Fungi > Basidiomycota > Agaricomycetes > Boletales > Boletaceae > Austroboletus > Austroboletus rostrupii. Next base: position 13,306 of record JBBPKM010000386.1, read on the forward strand.
TATGCTGGCTCTTCGTGAGTGTTTTCGATGACATTTCCCTGCCGTATTTTGACTCCATTGTTAAGTTGGCGCTCACGAACTACATTATTGATGTATATCTTTTTGTCTCTGCGTCCGCACTTGCTGCGAATGTCGTTGTTCGAAGCGCATTTGGCGCCGGCTTTCCGGTAAGTGTGGGTTTGTGCTCAAATACAGCCGCGCTCATCAAAATATAGCTGTTTGCATCTCAGATGTACGACAAACTCGGGCCAGAATGGGCGTCTTCTCTCGTTGGCTTCGTAGCCCTCGCAATGGTTCCTCTACCATTTATTTTCTCCAAGTACGGGCCAGCTATTCGAGCCAAATCCAAATTTGCACCTCCCCGACCATCTTTAAAGGCAACTGCCTAGCCGAATGATGTGGATAGTCTGATGGGGCAGTAGAATGTAGTATATTTAATAACTTAATGTAGCTAACCGCAAGGAGCTGGAACTTGTTCTCTGTGTGAATGAAAACATAGTTTGTCGGTTACTCGAGGCGTCGATGCGGCTTCAATAATTCGACTCGGCACTGAGTGAAGTTGCTTAACTAATCAGGTCCAGTTTGCCTTGTCCCACGCTCGCTCGTGTGCGCTGACCATCCAAGATGCCACCTATGGCGTTTACTGGAATTGTTACTAAAGTCGGTTGCATGAACAAAACGGCAACCGTGACGGTGTATAGGAATGTTATTCACAGAATAACTGGTAAAGTGAGTGCACATTGAGAATTCTCCATATCATCTGACTTCTCGCAAGCGCATCGAACGAACCACAAAAATTCTTGCGCACGACGAACATAACGGTGTGGTCTTGTGAGAATGTGCGTATGGATGTCGCTGATATCCCGGTAGCTCTGCGTCTTAATGACAAAGTGTTGATTCGCAATTGTCCCCCAATATCTGCTCGTAAACGCTTCAAGCTCGAAAAAATTATCAGTAGTCCGGAAGCCACGCGTGAACAGGGACACGTTGAATCTGCCACACAACAATAGTGCGTTAGTCTTATATTGGCTGTCGCAATATTAGTGCAAAGGGCTTTGCTAACATGGTGACCGACAGGTAGTAAATTAGTCGATAATCCCCATCAATATACCAGATATTTGAGGAATGGCTCTGTCATTGGCTCATGGCATATGTATTTTTTCCAGAAAGTGTCGATTGAAGCCCATATGATGCAAAATTTTCACACTCGGAGACTCGCACATGCGGTCGATGACTCGAGGTTCGTGGTGTCTCGTTGGTACACTTCCCAAGAGGTAGAAACCACCTGATACCAGAACCAAGAACGGAAAGCTGATGGGCATTGCTGTCTGTATCTGAATCTGGTTGAGGGCTGAATATGATGGCCGTGGATCTGCCGATTTTGAGACCTCAACGGGCCTCTGGGCCAATGTCAATGCATCGCCTGTGTGAACGGCCATTCTTACCTACGTCGTGGTCCCATAAAAATATACACAATGGCATGTAATGTCTACCATAGGGTGAGCTTACTCGCACACCTCCGTTCTTGAGAACACAATAGTATTGATCCGTGGCATGGCGAATAGTTTCACACCATTTTTGCATCTAAAGGGCCAACTTCTAAAACATTGAACTAAGGATTTATATCTATATACAATCATTTTACCAAGTGACGCCGTTTAATTCAACTTGATGTTGCACCTGACGATGTCGGGAGTTGTGCTTGGAGATCGACCAGCTGGGCGTCGGGATGAATAGGTGGAAACAGTGAACCAGTGGGTGACATACTTCATGTTTCTTTTTCTCCAGCTGCTCTTCTGTGTCTTTGATCTGAGTGTCGACATGCTTCCTGCATTGCTAGTGAGATAGGTGTGACTGAAATGCTCAACAGATGCACATCTCGCCCCGTATATAGTCCAGTCGTGTCTCTACGTTCGTGCGTGCTTCCGCATGATCTTGGGGAACAATAACGGGTCCGATAAGCTTATATATCGTGTTGTTCGGAGAAAGGTTGGCAAACTCCTGGAAGTAGTGCAGGTGGGCATTGGAGCGTCACAGTGGAGTACGCAAACCTTCTTGACCATCTCATTTT
>JBBPKM010000387.1:0-11053 GCA_038089255.1 Austroboletus rostrupii
GAAAGTTTGTTCTCCCCGCCTATGACTGACAAGTCGTCCGAATCAACTCCGCAACCCGAAGGAGAAGATAACGAGGAAGGTGGTGAGGACGATCCAATGAAATTTCTGCCTTCACATGCACACGATGAGGAGGGCAAGGGCGAAGAGGATGAAGAGACGACGCATTCTGCGAGGTGCAAACTCTATCGATTATCCAAGTCAGAGGACAAAAGCGAGTGGAAAGACCTCGGAATCGGTTTGTTTTACTATCCCCCCGATCTGGCCTGAATTAATCGTGATATACAAACCTCCGTCAACAGGAATATTCCGACTGAAAAAACACAAGGAAACAGACGTTCGACGCGTTCTGATGCGGAATAGTAACACGGGCCGAATCCTCATTGTCAGTCTATATTTAGGGATTGTTGCTTCTATTTCTTATCATTTTTTTTTTCTGGTAGAACTTCCGGATATATGAGAACCTGAAGCTCTCATTGGCAAAATCCACAATCTCATTCATCGGCTATGAGAACCACGCCCCAACATCTTTTCGTGTCCGGCTCAAAACCGAAGAGCAAGCCAAAGACCTGAAAGAAGCCTTCGAACGAGAAATCACCGCCGTTCAAACGACCGAATAATTTCTTCTGGTTTGTCCTCTCCATGTGGACCTTTTTTTCTTTCCATTTTGCCTAGCATTACACCTTTCACTACTTGCTGCCTTACTATTCATCTGATTCATTAACCTCGATAACCGATGTATGAGCTCCAAACGCCTATTTGACGTTTAGATGACTTTGTGCGTTATGCCATATCGAGTTAAGAACAAACGCCTCGCTCAACAGAAGTTCGATCTCGTGGTCTCCCCAATCTTGGGTCGGAGGAGATTGCAGAAACATAATGATGCCCTATTCCAAAGTGGTGGTAAGACGGAGAGCACTCGTAAGATATCTTCGGGACATGCCTGGAAATCCATTTGCCGAAGTCTCACACTCCATTTGACAAGAAAAGCAGAGCAAACGTAAAGGTGAAACTGGGAAAATGCGTCGGTCCCTTCCGCCTAAGTAAAAATGATGGTTGATAACCATAGAAGAGAAAATAGCCCGAATACAAACCAAATATGTATCCCACATGCGTATCGTATTTTGCACGCTGATCTCTCGCATAAGCAAGCAATTCATCCAACGGAATGCGAATTGCATAAACTCGACGTTTTGAGACTCGAGATGTGCGTAAAGTGGTGCTGTCATCCATCAAACTCATCAACAGTTGCCAAGGGTGTCGACACGTACCGTCAATACGTGCCACAAGTTCCGACATGCGTTTTATGCTGCGGTGTATGCCTGGTTGAGCGGATATGTAATTGTCTTGTATGCCGTCCAGCAGTCTTGAGAGGCACCAGAATGAATCAGCTTCGATGGCATTCAAGACATTCTCTGGAAGGAGAGAGGTATCAAATTGTTCTGGGTCCGAGTCTTTTTGAAACGAATAAAAATCAAGAGGTCATGATGATCATGAACAATAGCGAACTTGCCAATATATGCTGAAAGAAAAACTTGAAAGAAGGGGGTTACGAGGTCGTTTATCCCTTGAACATACCCACTCGCAGGATGGCGTATAGCCCATACATAGAGTATCCGCTCGAGACTCTACTTGCAGGGACGTCAGAAAAAAAGAAAGAGAAAGTATGGGCACAAGCAAAGAGACCGCGTACGCGCTGCGTGGATGCCTGCATCCAAAGACATACGCCAGGTCGCGTCCGCGGGACGTCTATCTCAATTTGATGCCAAATTTGCTGGTCTACACCTTGGCGGTCTCGTGCAAAGGCGAGTTCGACCAGCGAAAGATATTCTCCCCGCTTGCGGGCGAGCGAAGCCGTACGTAGGTCGGAAGGTAGAGGGATATATCCCTTGGGAGGTATCTCAGCCAATTAGCGTACAGAAAACAAGTACACGCACGAGAAGTATAGGCCAAACGATAGGCCTGAGATCACTCGGTGTCCCAGACCATGCGAGCTTTCGGAGATCGGCTAAACAAGTATTGTCAAAATGACATGATGTCGACATCGATAACAACCCATTTACAAATGTTCACGTTCTCTCTGCTCAAGCAGTCGATGAACTTGAATCGTCGATTACTACGGATGGATGATTCCCGCGAATGTTTCCCCATATCTCCGGTACGATGGGGGGCCATTCCATCAGTAGAACCAAACAATAGTTGCGGTGAAGATAAATGGTGTATTGGCGAATGCAGGAGCCTGCGAAATGGATCTGGTCGTTTACTTAGAGGAGCATGGCATCGGCAAAAATCCAACGATACCATTCATTATTCCCTCGGCATCAGGTTTCATCGTGCCTCTCTGTTGTCTGACTTTACTCGTCATCCCAGCTTCGGCAACCTCTGGATCAAAGTCGCCGACAACCATGTCGCCATCAACATCGGCATCTCTTTGAAGGTCCGAGTGTTTTGCCGCCGTCCCATCCATGCTATTTTGTGAGATGCTCGACTTCCTGACTATGGTCCACCCGCCCTTAGCCGAAGCTACTTGGCCCGACTCGGTTTTCGGAGGATACGAGCTTGGACTGGGGGGATTGAGGTGGGTGTAGGATTGAGCAAGGGTGGAAGAAGAGGATTTGTTAGGTGGTTTTGGAACGGGCTTGGGTGACGGCCGCTTTGACTGGGCATTCGACGAGTATGTCCAAGAGTGTGCAATCGTGGAGTGACGTGGAGACTCCGAGTCCGATGCGCTATCCCAGACATCGTCCTCAGCCCAGTCGATGCTCGAATTGGCGTTGAAGGAGGGGTGTATGCCGACGTGCGGACGGGCTGGTGGAGACCTCGCCATCATCGTTCTCGACGACGGACAACAGATGTCTTGATGTCCTTCCTTTAGCAATCGCTACACTACCATGGGAAGAGATGTGTAATGTTGTCGCACGCAGTCAAACATAAGTACTTCTAAGTATAAGCACATCAACAGTAGTCAGTGGTTCTCCTCAAAAAGTCTTCCTTTGACCAGCCATAATATCTCTTTAATTTATCACCAATCTCCCTCAGCTTGTTTGGATGTATCGTCGATTTAGGGTGTGCTACGAATTTTAATAAACATTGCCCAGGATCTGTCACAGTATGGGGGAAACGCACGCTTGTGGATATTGATAGACTGCAAAGATCTTCGTGTTATCACCACGGTAAAACAAGGATTGCAACCACTCACTCTGTCCTTTGGATTCGGCGGGTCGAAGCGAACAGAGGAGCCTGCGGTACTAGGATCATATTTGAATCCCATGTCACGCATAACCTAGAATGTCGTAAATCACATTGTAACGAGGCCTCCCTATACTCACTTTCACAAAGTCATCCCACTTCAATGATCCTACTTTCTCTTCCGGGTTTGTACGCAGCAGCTGATGCATATATACGGCCGTTTTTTTCCCCAATTTAGTAAACCACGTGAACTTCTTGTTGATCCTCGGATCGTTTTCATCTTCCTCTGCATTTGTCGTGTCCTTTGAGTTGAACTTTGAGAAAAGTACCCCTTTCTCTGAGAAGACGGATGCGTGGTCAGGGCGAGATTTGACTTTTTCTTTAGGTGCACCGATCTCCTGTAGGTAGGAATGAGCAGACTGCGCGTGGCTATGCTCAATGGGTATTGAAGACGTCGACACGCGTGCATGCGAACTCAGCGACGCATTAGCGACTTTACTTGAAGGCGGTTTATCTGAACTTTCGGAAACCATGCTCTGCAGTGGAATCGGGATGGCGGGTACACAGTCCTCGTGAACGGCAGGCAGTTCCTTTGTCTCCCTTTTCTTCTTTTTTGGCTTCTTCTTCTTCTTTTTACCCACCACAGGGGAAACGTCCCCTTCATCTTCTGCATCCTCAAAGGTGGGATGGTCTCTCAGTTCCTCAGTAGTCGAAGCTAAGAACAGATGTCAAATAATCTAGGACATGTTCCGGCCTTCTCTACGTACCTGGTGGACGTCCCTTGCTTGTCGACGGTTGTGCGAGAGAGATTTTGCTGCCTAAAACCCGAGAATTTGAATTTTTGGTGACAGGCTCTGTTGAAGCTTCAGTGACTTGGCGTTTCTGCCAAGATATGCCTTGTTGCGGCTTGGTACGTGTAGTTGAACTAAGTCTTGCATCGGACGAAAACATGCGCCCTATGAAGAACTTTAGTGCACATAGCTTCTAAATATATAGTACCTCATCTCGCCTTGTAATGATCCAAGCATTTTCAGAAACGGATTTCCCTTCCTTTCCTCCTCCGCATCGATGTCGGGAACGGCTGATTTATGATCGAAGAACTCAGGTATCTCCATCACAGTAATCATTGCCTCCTTTAGCATAGTGCGGCATGATTCCTCTTCCTCTGAATCATAGCTACTCTCTTCGTCACCGTCGTCGCTATCTTTTTCCTCATCGGTGTCGAGAATAAATTCGTCCTTGTTGATCTCATCAGACGTATCCGAATAAGATTGGAGGCCAGGGATATCTTCAGCGTCGTCATCATCCATGCCCCCATTCGTGAGCGCAAGAAGCCTTTTTCGCTTCTTCTTCCCACCAGTTCGGTTTTTCCCTGCCTTTTGAAGCGACAGTGGGTGTTGCCCGTCATCAGAGTCGGAATCATAGGTGCGAAGCTCGGGCATGTAAATAGAACTCCACTGAGGAGTGCGGCAAAGTGCATCGTCTAGCTGCCAGAGCGAATCAAGAGACAGACCCGAGGTTGCTTTGTAGTTCTGATTTGTAGATCAAGATGAGGAGTATAGACAATTTCGGAACATACGAGATCAATAATTTTCCACATGTTATCAAGAACGGATGGATTTTTTGCTCTTTCTAAAGGGCTAAAGAGATCCTTAAAGTTCGGATATGCACCCGAGGCTTGCTTCGAATAAATTTGTGCATCGAGCCACCGTTCATATTGTTCTGGCATGCGACGCGGAAGAGTCTTGAGCACCTCACCCTCAGGTCCTAAAAGAGGGCTCTCCAGGAGTTCTTGAAGTTCCAAAGAAACCTGTGCCAAAGGATACCACTTTGTGGGTAATATGCGAGTTTCCCACGCAAGTGGAGACTTACAGAAAGGTCGCCAACAGCATCCCACAATGACTGCGGAAACTTTTTGGCTTCTCCTGGATATTCATCTACAGCATCGTGCAAGATTTGATATAGAATCCGTCTTGGATACGGCGCTCTAGGGAAACACAGTTCGATGATGATGGAATCTAAAAACGATTTGCAGGCACCCATGAGGCTATCCCAGTCGAAGGCTATGGACGGTTCCCCAGGATCGACGTTTTCCACCTCTTTGAAGTACCGCGAATAGTGAGCTGTGTGAACATTAAAAATATGACATCAACCTAGAGACTGGAATGACATACGTGAGGTCATCGCGAGAATAGAAAAATTGGCCTGGCCGAGATCAACCAGAACGCTGACTATATCACATAAAGCCAAGTATGGCGAACGCAAGCTGTCATCAGCGAGAAGCTGAGCGCGGGCTGTTGTGTCCTTCAAACCCGAATGTTGCAGGCCGAGTAGGATATTGGCGACAAGTCGCCAGCCAGAAGCTACTATGTAAGCATTATGTATCCTAGAAATTGTAGGTGATATGCGAGTGACGTGCACTGGATGACATACGTTGTTGATACAACCGAAGCGACGTGCAAAGCATTCCGAAGGGACTGTGGTCCATATTGCGAGCCACGCGGCATTCTTGCGAATAACTCGGACACGATCTTGGGGTAGAACATATCAGGGTCCTTGAGATCGGTGATGTCGTCGAGGTAAGCTGAAGGAAGTGAGTAGAAATCAGGGAAAAATCGCGGAAGTAGTCTTACCATTGTATTGAGATTCTGCGATTCTTGTGCACTTGCACAAGTCGAAGGGGGGCATAAGAGCTGACTTGTGTGATACGAGGTCCTCTAGAGGAAGATGTGACGAGGTGAGGAGCAGGTAGATGGATGAAAGTACCTGCGAGGAGATCAAGCTTCTCCCTTCCGGTTATTCTTTTAGCGAGCATGAGTTCTCCCGTCCCGCGAGTACCATATTTGCCGTTGCGCAAGACGAGTGCGCGAGAGGTAGACGGTTTGAGGCCATTCTCATCGCGCTTGCCGCGATGTGCGGTTTGTACATGTCTCGGGCCCACCGGGACAATGGCGCGCGATTGCTGAAGACTGGGCTTGTTGGCCATTGGTGGTGGATCACAACACACCCGGGTGTTGATAGTGGCACTCCGTTGTACTACTTAAATTGTTGTGGGAATCCAAATTTAGTATATGTGACCCACGTCTGAGATATATGGGGAATAATAAATCGTAGTCCAGCACAATATTGTTACTATGGTTGGGAGCGACATAGGATAATAACTACTTTGCTTCCTATTGTTCGAAGTCCGGTCGCATCCTCTACGCCTCCTCGTCAAGAGCAGCGCTCTCCCCCAGTACTTGGGCTGGTCTCGAGACATTCGTTACAATGGGCAACCTCGTCTGGCACGATTTGGGTCGCCTCGTCACCATCTCTGCAAGTACTTGTACGTGTCGCCTAGTACTTGCATTCCTCTCCCTTGACGGCACCATCCTAGACGCAGTATGGGCAAGTTTCTGGGGGCTACTCTTCCGCAAGTTCTTCTGGGATTTCGTCGGTGGTATTCTGCGCAACCCGGGCGGAATCCAGTTCGTCTCTCTCCTGTCTCAGCGAGACCTCTCCCGTTGATGCCTTCCCCGCAGACCTTCCCCTGAGGTCGTCTGCACATTCGTCACCGTTATCGTCAAAGTTCCCCTGGTCCAAATCGCCGGCATGATACTGGGCTTGTTCATGATTGCGTTAGAATTCCCTCTCCCCATCATCAAGGGGACGCCCGTGCATCGCAGCATGCCACTAAGGGCTGTACTGCTTATCCTGCAGTCTTCCCTTGCAATACTCTTTTATCAGGTAAGTACCTCGAGTGGAAATATGGCATTTCTGCACGCTGATCGTACGACTTACAGGGCACAAATGTTTCCCTTTGGTCGCTTATAGCTGCTACCTTCTATATCAGAGCCCTCGCCCTTGGAGAGCATATAGAGGCCCCAAAGGTAGACAAGGAAACAACCGGCCGGGTTTGAAGTGGTCGGGCATTGTCACATGCTCATATCGCAATATCAAGGTTACTGTCATTGTTCGGATGTTGTACTCGCACTGACAGAATGGAGTTACCTGTCAATTATTTGGAGCCTGCACGCCACCATCAAAAACACTACAAAGACAATAAATTCAAATAACTGGGTGCACTGGGTTTGCCCGAATGGCGATGTATGATTACGTCCACTGCTGATACATACCGATTGGGAAAGGTACCCAATCACCACGGTCATTTAACAATGGTCGACATGCGCCCTGGTTGCGTGGTACTTTTTACAGTTCAGTTGCACTGTGCCTGGATTCTGCTATCTGCAACTCGTCGACTGAGACTTTGTGAGTGTTCGCAAGATTACTGTGTGCTTGCCAAGGCTATCAAAAATGCCGTCAGATTGACACACAACTGATAGTAATATCATGCTTGCGCATTCGTTGACGTTGGCTGAAATGGTTTTAAGGAATTCAAAACACTTATCGTGGTTTATGGATCCCATAGAAATTATTGTAAACTAAGAGGTCGCCGAAACTACTCTCAATGGGCCAGGTCATCAGTGCCACCAGGAATGGAGTGACGAAAGCATACAATCTCTGGAATGAAAGTAGAAGCAACCTAGAAAATGATATCTTTCTTAATTCACATCTTTTGTTTTGATTCACCAGCTCAAGTCCATGTTTCCCACATCAAATGTTACATGCCTTTCTATGGCAGTAGGTCTGCACATTTATTTCGCCGTATTTTTTGTCCAATCCCATGCCATGTTTTTCATCATTTCGCCACATTCTTCCTTATAATTACTTTGTCAAATCTCATCTCACTCAGATCTTATTAACACATATATAATGTCATTTCTAGGTAAATTGTGTCACATCCTTGCCAGACCATTCAACATATCGATGTGTATACATATTTCATGAATTACACAAGTAGACAGGTTTTAATATATTTTATGTATATAAGCCCATAGTAGTTGAAAAATTATTACATAGTTTGAAATATCTGCTTGTCATTCTAAAGCTAAACCTTACTTCTAAGGGTTTTGATTCTAGTGTTTTCTATATGTTTCAAACTCATACATTTCCATCTCAACACTGTCACCCCACCTTGATACTTCCTTTTCTTCCTTATTCTCCAAGTCAAGTATAAACCCTCATGTATTTCTACCCTCCATTCTCATGATTCACCTTGCCTAGCTATGCCTATATAGCCAAGACTTTAATTCACTGTTAGATCAAACCTTTTTCATCCTCCTTTTGTTTACTTCATTTAGGACTGCAGATTCTTGCTGACAAATAATATTGCTATTTATTGCATGTATCCAAGAAAAAAGTCTAGAATATAGTATAATATCCATGAAATATCCATGAGAAAAAATAAGTCAAAGATTAGAAATAGAAGTTCTAGGATCAAGAGAAAGCATAGGTTAAGTTGCAAAAAGTTAAAGGCAAGAAAAAAAAAACTAGGGATAAAAATATACATAGCCATAAGGCAGAAGGCAGAGACAAGAAGATTAAAAAAAAGACCAAAAAAGAAGACTCAGCTAAGAATATGAAAAGAGTGTTTGTGATACAAAAAATCAAGAAAACAAAAAGAGCAAGGAAACAAAAAGGAGAAGATGAAAAGCATTTTCTGTTGGAGCAAATACAAACCAAGGACAAAAGAAGCATTATTTAAATACACTTTGATCTGAAGGAACATTTGATAAGGATTAGATACAACAAAGATAAGATGTTAGAAGATTTTAAATGCTATAAGATAGAACTGATATTTTCATAATATATATATTTATAGAAAGCACATAGATTATCATCCAGGAGCAAATAAAAGTATTGACTGATAAGCTAGATATACAGAAAAAAGTTCCTGAAGCATACAGACAATGATTAGAAAGAAGTCTTGATAAAGATCTGTAACTGTTCATAAAATAAAGTACAAATTATGGTGAAGATGGATCAGAGGAGATTCAAAGAGGCTAGAGTCATTGAGGAAGCAGCTGGAAGAAGTTTAGATGTATAGAGTATATTCAAAAAGGATCAGAAAAAGATCTAAAAAAAAGAAGTATTATACTCATCTAAATAGAATGAAGTTTAGTTCTTAGGAGACTTATCTTAAAGCCTAGAGACAAAGACTAGGCTTTCCTATCTGAACACCTGCAGGAATAGGTGCATGAAATCAAAGGAGAGCATCTATTCAGAAGTAGAATGAAGACTCTATGAGTATCCCTAATAGGAGATCTAGGAGATAGGCAATAGGAAGTTAAAAGATGAAACAAATCTGTTAAATATGTGTAATTTTGGAATCCATCCAGACATTGAATGAAAAGGAAAGAGTAGGAAGGAAATGTTGCCTTATGGTACATACTGCTTAATGTCCCATTCTAACACTGTCCAGCCTATATATACATCATGTTCTGCAAAATAGTTAGGTAGTCTCAGTGGTAGCCGACAGTTAGGACCAGTCTGGAACTAAGTATTCAGGACTTGTCAGACCCACTAACCAAATCACTGAAATGATATCCGAAACCTTAAACCATGATGACAACCCCGTGCCCTAAGACTACGTGTGTGCCATGTCATAGAAAATGAGAATGAAGGCGAAAACATACTACAAGTGCGTGTATCACAATGAGGCAAGGTACAGAGTTCCCGTGACAATGTGAAAGTAAGTCTCGACTATCCGAGACTGTGATATCGTGACAAATAAGAGGGAAAGTGTAACACGTCTTGGCACTGTTTACGTAGCGACCCATCTTGAACGACAGTCTTCTTGAGATGTTTATATGACTTCGAAAGAGGTACGACAGGACATGATGACAATGATGATGTCAATCTATGCATGGAAGGACAGTATGAAAGCACTTGTGGAGAAGAATGATTGCGGACTGCGGGTTGACTGCGGGACCAACCTATTGACCGGCCCGATGACGGCGGTGGCATAGGTTTGCCGAAGGCTAAAGGCGGTTCTGGTGAAGTGTTCATTTCCGGTGGATGTATCCAACATCCATGCCGTAAATATATCCAGGGCAGAATCGAGGGCATGAGGAAGTGGTGTTGCTGCTTTCCATGGTAACTATAGCGGGTGATTTAGAAATGAATTGGAAGTTGATCGATCCGCGATGTCTGGTTTTCAAATCGTTTCATTCACAAATCAATGAACACACCCAATTCAGTGATGTTAGCCCAGGGCACTCGTTTGGGTAGACGGCGCATCAATGATGAAAGCAAAGTTCACTAGCGGTCGAAACTAGTGACATCCAGTGAGATGCGTCGGAACTTGCAGCCTCCCGGAGTCTCCAACGGAACAGCCTAACCCACCTTCAGGTCAACGCGCAGCCTCACGGGGCTTATATCACTGCCTCCTCCGAGAGCCATTACGATAAAAGCTGGTCCTCATCCGACAAACATGTCTTCATTATCCTATCTACTGCCTCTTCTCTCACACCTCCCAAGATGTCCCTTAATCCCCAAGGCATCATCTCCGCTGTGATTATTGTCATATATATTCCCATCTTAATTCTCGCCATTCGTCTGGTAACCAGATATGGTCTACGCGAGAGCGGATGGCTGTCACTTGTCGTCTTCTCATCGAGTACGTTCCAGCGCCCCGCTCCAACTTTGTTTACTTACGGTTTTCAGTTCGGGTCGTTGGCGGCGCATTATTGATCGCCGCAGAACTAGTTAAACCAGCCGTGACTGGCCTCTACATCGGGGGATTTGCGCTGGAAGCATCAGGTTTGTCGCCCTTGCTGCTCAGCACCCTCGGGCTGTTGGAAATAATGCAAGTCCATTTGGAAACCCGACCCATTACTACTCAACTGATATTCCATTAGATTCCAAGGAACAGGAAAGGAGAGGAAGCATCGCCATGTGTTCTTACTTTTGCACGTTCTAGGCCTCCTACCCCTGGCCCTCACGATCCTCGGTATAACGAACACAGGCGGGGCATCTGTCGCCAATA
>JBBPKM010000388.1:0-15361 GCA_038089255.1 Austroboletus rostrupii
GTAACATCCGATGACCCAACACCTCTCCCGAGTTCATACACCCCTGATTCATCTCAGGTCACAACCACACCGCTCACATCGATATCCACACCATCATCTTCCCCCCGCCATGACGAAAATTCACTTGTTCTGGTTATCCCTGCTTTGCCATTCGACTGGTCGAAACTCCGAGCGGACTTTTCCCCGGCTGCCCGAAAAACGGTGGACAAGGTCTTGGAAGGGTTGGGTGTTGTCTGGCAGGTGTTCAGGAAAGCATACCACTACCCGCTAGATCCCCCCTAGTAACTACTGAGGACGATGTACGATTGCTTTGATTATATTATTTTTTGTGTATCCTTAGGATCTAATTAACATGGCATCGAAGGGAGTGTATGTACAATTTCGGTTGTACTCAAGGCGTTATATAAATTGCTTACAGCTTTCATTACAGTCATGTTGGAACAGATTACACCTACTCTACAGCTAATTCTACGGAGACTTGACGACAAGATCGTCGACCACGCTCTACTCACTGTTAAGCATTGTCACCACCTCACTTATCACTACCAAACGGACGGTAGCGATTCTGGCGAGCTGGCAGGAGACCAGAAATATCCTGAAGACTTTGCAAAGGTTTCATCGTTTCTATACTTGATAAAATGGAAACCAGTAGGACTTTGCTCGGCACTTCCATATGGGGAGCTTGCCCATGTAAGCATTTGTTCACATCTGGTCCTCTGGTTAGTGAACACGCAAGACATTCACTAATGACTTCCAATCCCCGAACAATGCCGGTGACTTGATTACCGACTCCGTGGTCTACCGAACCAGGTGTCCCTTTCGCCCGCACCCGAATCCCCTGGGTTTCTCAGCCTCACTGCCCGCCCAACAGGGACCTCATCCCGCCACACCCGCAGGCCTTTTGGCAATCAATCAGAAGCAGTCTTCCCGAGATAATCCAGCTGCTTATTCCTGCCCCAGCCTCGCCGACTCGGAAGCCCGATCCGCTTTCTGCCCTTATGATTAGTTTGTGCAGCCCGTACAAAATCTCCGAGACCCTGGACTACGACAAGAAACTGGCCGGCCTGGCGCAAGCAATGTTGAATATCATTCGTATGAATCACTGCGAAGTTTACCTCACTGGTGATATATGATACTCCTCGCCCTGACGAACGCCCGACTGCGCCGATGCGAAATGCTGGGATGCCAGTAACTTATTTCCAGACCCAGAAGACCCTGGCCATTCGGTACCGACGCGACGAGGACCCTCATCTCCGAGGACGCGGCGCGTGTATACTCCATGGGCATCCCAACTCAAGGCTCGGACATCTTCGAATTTCTCATATCACATCGCCGACTCGATCTCCCGAGCCCAGATAAAAACCCATATACCCACCGACGCACGGCAGCAAAGCCCGTCTGCATATGGAGCAACAGCCAATTAATTGGCACAAGAACGCCGCCGCTTTGACATATCTGGGGATACGCCAGCGGACAAGCCGGGCTTTCGCTATGGAGGCCAAACCGGCCTTCTCTGACACTCGCCCGGTTGAATCAGAATCGCGGAGGCAAACCCAAATTCACCAATAAACCATGTTCTGTTCGCGTGGCTCGAGACGGGAAGACGTATTTTATCGAGGCTTACCCCACTACAGCTGCACTAGGTTTTAGTATCATGTATCCGCCGTCACTTTGAGGTGGGTATGGGTCCTCGGCCGTCTTGCATTCTCGATTTAACGGAACGGCTAGTACAAACTCACAAACACTAATATCATGTGTTCTCCCATACATCGAGTTTCCAAATATACTAGAGCAGGTACTTAGAGTGTACACGTACAGTCTTACTATTAGAGAAGTAAACATTGATGCTTCACAGCCTTCGCAGAGCCCGAAGTGATGCGTGAGTTAGATTCCCGGCGTTTTCATAACCATCGATTTTGAATGTAATCCAAGTGCATGTGTACACTGAGGGGACCGTCCACCCTATTAACCGATTCTCTCACCACGCCCGTGCGCACACGATATCTTTCATATTTTTCGCAATATTTGTTAACCGATTTCAAAACACGACTTCTAAGTGCTGCAAGGGATTCAAAAAATAAGAATACTGTTTAGTCCCCAGCTGACTTGTTACTACAGAATAATAACTTATACTATGGTCCCTGAGCATGTGAAAGACAGGTACGACGCTAGTTGCTACACAAGAACAATAAATATTCCGCAAGGGGGTTATTATGATGAAAGATGGAATTAGTGGCAAGTAAAATTGTAATATGCTGGGTGTCTTTTGTCAGTTTCTCACGACCGCACGTGCCGTTGCATCTCTTCCTGCCTTGAGTAAAAGCGACAGCTCGTTTCCTCCCGTACCAGTCGACGGTCCAGACTTGGCCGCCTCTCTCTCCATTCTCTGCATCATGGCGAACATGGGACAGCCAACAGGTGGTGTCGTCGACCGCGACATCGTCACGACGTACAGGCATGCGATACGCATGTGAGTATCTCGGAGCTTCTTCAACGCCATGACAGCAGAATTGTATGCCTCTCTAACTGCGGGCGTGTTCTGAGCGACTTCTCGGATAGGGTGGTGGAAGTTGGCGATATACTCCAGATAGTCTCTGTGTCTCCCTGGCATATAACGTCGCATACGCTCCATGAAGCTGTGGTCTGCCCGCTTGTTCGCGTCAGACGGTGCAGGGCACCGCCGTTGCCGGAGTTTGTGATCGATGTCGAGGAAGAGGTCGAGCGCGTGCATTACGCTGCTCTGTCCGGCGGAAGGTCCGCTAAGATCAAGCTTGGACATATCATCGACGCCTTCGTATATCCATGCTGGCGCGCAAGTCCCACTCGCACTTCCATTGAACCACGGACGAACCTCCCAGTAGAACATATGAGGGTCTACGATGCCACGCAAGGACGAAAAATTATTTTCAATCTCTTGAATGACCGTAGTCAGGCGAGCGAGGAGTCTGTTGATCTTGGATATCGAGGTCAAGTCCGTGACGTTGGGAAGATTGTGGAAGTCATTGAAGATATGGAGCATCTGCACTCCAACCATCTCCGCTTGGGCTGATCCGAAGTAAAAGTTCCGCTCAGCCTCCGTTCCGGAGAACAGTTCCTGACCGAAGCGCATGTTTTCAATGGTAACAGGTAGCTCTGGATCTTCTAGCTCCCAGTTCCAAAGAACGGTGTCTGCGAACGTAACGACGGGGGCAATGTTCAGGACTTGTGAAACCATCATAAGCGGAGCAACTAGGGGGCGTGGGACCAGTATTGATCCCTGAATGGTGTCTGGTGGAATGGAGTGGACGTAAAAGTGCACTAGGAATGCCAATACTTTGTGGGCACGGCGGATGAGCTCTGGGTCTTGGTGAAGTGTTTCTGTCGTGAGTACTGGGAGCTGATGTGATTCAGTACTTGTCACACGAGTAGCTTTTTCAGAACGTACAGAACGTATTCGCTGTCGCCAAAGTTCTCCCTCGGCTCGCTCCTTGGAGTCGCTCTCAAGCAGGTCTTCCCCCAATTTCAGCACATTTGGCGCTTGCGACAGAGCATCTTCCCAGATGTCGAATGGCTCTTGCAGTTTAGGGAATGGCCGAGGAGGGAAGAAACCAGTATCGGTATGGAGATTTACATCAAAGTCGGCCGGATCGTGGTGCATTTCATGCGATACGCTCCCAGTCCTCCGAAGGGATTGCAGGACACGTAGTGCATGATTTATTGTGTGGAAGGGTGAAGGTAGGAGGTCGATTGGGTACATGAGAAGAGAAGGAACGAATTAATGGAGGGGCGGCCCAGTTCGGGTCGCTCCCTTTTTATACAGCAGATATCACTGCAAGTTTGCCGGTGGATCACATCAGCGAGGTAACCCAGTCACAGAGCTGCAGTGGTTGGTTTCTTACTGCTCAGGCGCCGGATCGCCTCCATCAGATCTCGTTTAGGTCACTTGACTTCGCTCGTACCGAGTTCATCTAATCGTCGGTTGGCCGTGTTGCATCCATATTCCAAGTCGGTGCTGGGACCGATGGTCGAGTCAGCCAGTTCCGAGTCAGCTTGTCAGCGCCGTCGCCTAGGAACGGCGCACACTGGAACGATACAGCAAGTGGTGGAGTCACCTGTTCGCACACACGGGCACGGAACGGAGCATTTTGCGAGCCTGCAATTGGTTACTTCTCTTCCCCGTGAAGGAATGGCATGGAATGCCCGTGACGGTTACTGAGCATTTCTATCGACAATCACGCCCAATTGAGAGTGATCAGTCAAACGGGAATAATATGCAGTGCTATTCTTCTTGGAGCCACGTGTTCGGACGAGGCCGATGGATGGAATCTTACGCTGCGTACTACTGTGATCAATAAACGACGTAACGCAGAGCGTACTTGCTGTACTAGCCAATGCTAAGGACTCGTTGCAATTTCATCCGCTATTTCGTATGGAACTTACCGCCCGCGGAGGATGTGCTGTGGGCTGAGCATGCCAGGTCCCCAAGCTGTGCAGTTACAGCCGGTCTCAGATTTCATTCCAAGCATAAAAATACGACGCATAACAAGCCCGCGCGCCCATCCAAGAGATAAGCCACCGATTTCGGAACACATGGTCGTTGAATCCTGCCACCGACAGCCAGAACTTTGTTGGTCGGCTGGGCTCTGATATCCGCTTACATGCCATCAGTATGCATATAATCATGGAAGTCGGGTAAGGTTGGAACAAGGTCGCAATGTCAACAGCCCAGCAGAGGCAGTACTGACGGAAGAGCAGAGCATCTCGCGCCGCTGCACGCGCGCACCATCAATCAATACGCCAAGATTATTTAGACCTCCACTTCCCCGACTCGGCTAGCGTCGCCGACCCTGCGAATCGACGCAGACATCAAAGTTACTCTATGTACGCCCAGTTCACTGCTCTTTCCACGCAACCATCTTCTCCCCTTGGTCATCTACGATTTGGCACCGGCGATGCACTACATCAAGGATTTTGTCCTTGTTGCCAAGTTTTTCCTCGGCGAGGTCCTTCATGTCCGAAAGTAACCCCGAAAGTCTGACGCGGCCACTGCTGCACAGCGGCTTAATTAGCTCTATTATTCTAGACTCAGAGGGCAGTGCAAAGGCCATGGGGTCCACAGATTGGGAAGCCCCCGGAAGTGACAGTCGCGGCATTTGGGAGCGGTATGGGGAATCCTCTGAGAAAAAGTTGTGCAAAATCTCTGGAGAAACATCCTCAAGGTTTGCCGGGGACCATGGTGGTCGTATCTTGAGTTTTTCTACCAAGACCGTATTTACACCTGTGCTGAAATCCGGGCTGGCACCGCTCTGTAAAAATACGTAAGATATCAATGTTTATGTTAGTCAGTCATTACTCACGCAAAAAGCAGTCGCGACTCCCATTTCCATTTGCAAAGCATCTCGCAACGACATGCCGGCTCCGTGACGGATAGCAGCCAGAGATACTCTGAGACTCGTGGGGCTGCGCATGAGAAGGGTCTCCAAAGTTTGTTTTGCCCAGACACCGACGCGGGTATCCGGGGAACTTGAAAGTGCGGTCAGATTGTCGAATATTTCTTCCACCGAGTGGTGCCGAAAGGCCGAATCGAGTGCAATGCGAACAGCACCAGTCAGCTTCCCGGATGGTTCATCCGACTGACGCTCGTTATACAGTTCCTCGATTGCATCATTGATCTGAGAGTAAGACGGGTCCTCATATTCAGCCAAATGGGCCAAGAGGCTAGGAATAGTCCTGGAGGGGGCATAATGTGTCGCAAGCCCCAGTTCGCTGAAAAACAAGGTGAGCGATAGCTTGTAAACTGACGTTCGGAACTAACAAAACCTCCCGACCAACCAGTGTCTCCGAGGTCATAGCAAGATAGGTGCCTAGTTCTCCGTCCATTCTTGATAGGAAATAACTTGCACCGACATCGGGGATGTATCCGATTCTGGTCTCGGGCATAGCAAAAACGGTCTTCTCCGTCGCTATCCTGAAGGGTGCGCTAATGCTGAGACCGACGCCTCCTCCCACTGGCGCCAGAAGCCGACATCAGAGGACAAAAAAAGCATGCTAGATCCCACGACATACTAGTGATGCCGTCGAGAATAGCTACATACGGCTTTGGGAGCTGAGACAAGATGAAATCCAGCTCAAATCTATGAAATGAATAAGGCACGAACATAGGTTTAGCATCATCGGGCTTACTCGTCCTTGAAAAACTGTAGTGCCGCTGGACGCGTGGCCTTATCGAGCGAGCTCTTCACAATGGCTGTGATTCGTAAAGCTATGCATGTGTGCTCTCTTGACGAGAGAACCTACCTGCTACGTCACCTCCGGCACAGAAGGCCCGTCCTTGTCCCGTTCCAATGATGACACGACAAAGGTCAGACTTGGACCATACCTACATGGGCTCATCAACAATGAGTGGTAGAGATAGATTCGCGCCTGACATCAAGTTGTGGTCGGAGGGAGTTGATCATTTCGCTGTTCAGCGCATTAAGCTTGTCAGCCCTGTTGAGAACAAATGTGCGAGTACAACCATTCGACTGGAAAAGGACTGGCTAGGGGTGAGTGAGACGACGAATCCGGGCGGAACACAAAAGGACTGTTTACCTGGTCGAACGGAGCGGCGCCGGTGGACATATGAGCAGCAATCGCACGACTTCTGGCGAGCGCTGCTGGTGATTTGTTACGGGACATCCTTGCCAATGCGGCAGACAGCATACTGTGATGTTCTCCAAAAAAACCAGCGGAAGGCGCCGTGGTCGACTGCAAATTTCCAGCTATTACATAAATATTTCACTCATGCTAACTACCACGGGAACGAGGTTGTCCTCCTCGTCTGGCCATTTGGGCACTATTAAATACGTTGGCCGTGTCGATGGCACAGACGGCCTTTGGTATGGCGTGGAATGGGACGACCCCACTCGCGGCCGCCACGACGGCGTCAAGGACGGGAAACGCTACTTCACCTGCCGGTATGCCTTCCTTCCCGATCATCGCGCCAACGCAACCAACTCCCCATCGGAAGCATACCGAACGCTGCGTCTTTCATCCGTCCATCTCCATCTCTGTCTTTCGGCCATTCGTTCTTGACCGCACTCGCCCTCAAGTACGTCGAGGCCGAACACGGCCCAGACTCGCTCGAAAAAGTCGTCCTTGGATCCTCCAACGGTGCCATAGAGGTCCAAGCGATCGGTCTCGACAAGGTCAGACGAAACCTTGGCAATCTTGATCAGCTTCGAGAGGCAAGTCTCGATGGCAGGCTAGTTGCGACTGGCGACGCCAAGGGCGACATTTTTGCGACGTGCCCGAGTGAGATTGGCGGCTGCTCTTTTTTTTCGCGTGATGATATTTCTCATGTCAGAAAGATATCCGTGGCCTTGATTTGTCTGCGAGTCTTGTAGCCACTTGGGACACGATCGCAGGTATAACTGCAGAGTTGCCTCGCTTGGAGAGTTTAGCGTTGAAGTGAGTATCACCACACTGCCGAACAAGAGCCAATCAGTTCACCCGGGAAACAGTCGGAATCGTCTTTTGCCATTGGAACATGAGCTTCCCCCCGCATTTTCAGGTCTTCGTGAGCTCCAGCTGAATAACTCGCTCATCTCTTGGGCAGAGTTTACGAATGTCGCGAGATTCATGACCAGTCTACAATCCGTAGAATTGGGTCACAATCGCCTCGAATCTTTGAGTCCCCCTTCTGCGTCGACGGTTCCAGAACTAGTGTCCCTCAATCTCGAGGGTAATCTCCTCCAAGATTGGATGCAGACAGCCGAGTCGCTACGTAATTTCAGCGCGTAAGGCTTCCATGACTAACTGATGAGTCACGACTTGACGCCTCCGCCCCAGCCTACGACGGTTAATTCTCCCCGGAAATAGAATTGGCACCATCCCGTCTCTCCACTCAGCACCATCGTTAACCCAGGTTAGAGAGCTCGTCCTTTCAAGGAACGGTCTCGAGGAATGGAAGTACATGGATGCATTACATGTATGGTGCCCCAATCTCGAATCCTTGCGAATGGCTGGCAATCCACTGACTGAAGGTGTGCATAACGACGATGACACGGATACTAATGCCGAACTGCATGCCCCCCAGAAACTCGTCTCGCGAAAAACGCCCGACAATTTATTGTTGCGAAGATCCCCTCATTGTTGTCCCTGGAGTCGGCTGCGGTATACGTCATTTCAAGATCTGCTTACTCATGCTCAACATTTTTCAGATCTCTCCGCGTGAGCGGACTGATTGCGAACTGTTTTATCTTTCATTTATTTTGAAGCACGTTCCTGGAAGTGACCACGAGAAAGCACAGGAACACCCTCAATGGACAGCTTTATGCCGCAGTGAGTTCAATTCAAATTCAAGGACCGACCAAAGCCCACCATCTACGATGTAGAACATGGGCGCCCCGTCGGGCCATCGGGTCAAACTAACGGCGAGGAGAGGCTCCGCAATAATTTATTGGGTAATTAGTCACATGTTATTCGCCCTTGTCAAACGTGTTCAACCTTGGCAGGTGTCGTTGTCCAGCGATCTTCCAAATGTCCAATCAATCTGCATGATCCAATAGATGGCATTGGGCCGCCCATTTCACTCAAGGTGTTGAAAAGCATAAAGCTGAACGTCTTTCGGCTGCAACTCGCGAAGTCCCTGAAGATTTCTCGCTCCAAACTTGATGTAATACAAGTGTGGATGAGGTTACGCGACGGCTATGTCTTGTTAGGCAACGATAGACACGAGTTAGAATGGTATGGCATTGAAAACGGGACGTTCTTGGTGGTTTATGTACAAGAATGACATACTACATACACTGTACCGTCATTATTAACGCCCGCCGAACACTGGAATCTCTTGTCGCACAACTTCCTCGACGGGGTGCTTGTCAATTACGCGTTAACCCAGCCCAGTGCCGCAACATACACACCTGGTTGACAAACATGGTTAAAATAACACTCGGGCAAAGTTTCCACCAGGAAGGAATCGCCTTGCGCACGCAAGTACGTTTGGAAATTCATCTCTGAAGGGGACCACCGCGCCTACGGCATCGCAAAGAACCAATCCTCGGCGCGCAGAGACGTAGACCGTTCCTTGAAACTCAGGTTGTAACCTCCAATCGGAGAGGGTCCAAAATCCGGACGAGCGACCTTATCCTAATGGCGCGACATTACGGACCCAACGGGTTTCGACCAGTAAGTACAGCTCTTCGGTTCGTCCCATAACACGCCAAAGCCAAAGCTCGAGTTGACCACTTCCTAAATGAAATCGCGAGACCATAATGCGCGGATGTCGCACGCCGCAGTCCATGAACGATGTCCATACGTCCTTCAACGCGCCCATCCACCGTCGCCATTGGCATGCCTCATAGCTCTATCGTCGTAACGTTCGTCCCTTTCTTCGCGCCTGCTTCCACGATCGTCACGTCGCCTGTTGTCATGATCGTCCCTGCGGCGGTCATAATAATAATCAGGGACTCTGTAGTCATCATCATGGCCCCCTCGCCGGTAATCATCGTACCCTGCAGGTTTTCTCTCTTCATAATCCCTCCTAGCCGGAGGTGGGGACCTGGGGCGACGATCATCATATTCGGCACGACGAGGAGACCGAGATCGCTCGCGACGGTAAGCCCGCTCTTCTCTGTGTGGGCGTTCCTCCCTGTAGCGGTCGTCGCGGGCAGATCGATCATCACGGCGGTCATCTCGACGGTAGTTGTCAGCACCACCACGCTGTAAACAAGACTGTCAATGAACCAAGCCAACTAAGTTGCGAACGAATACGAACATTTTCGTCATAAGCAACGCGAACTGGTCGCCCACGAAGATCTTTACCATCCAGGTCTTTCACGGCACGGTCTGCATCTTCACGCGACAGGTATTCAAGAACACTGGAAATTGACTGAACGAGACAGTGAGGGAGGGATATAATTTAACGTACCCTTGACCAGGAAAGTCGCGATCAATGTCCGCAAAGGATACGCTACCCGCCTCACGGCCAAAATCCTTGAGGTCCTGGGAGCATTTAGGTCAAGACAGAGCAAAGAAATCACCATTTATAATGAGCAGCGGATCCTTTAAGGAAGCCCGAAGTAACGATTGCCAACATGTTCCAAACTTACCTGCCAGCTCGTGTCGCGAGAAATGCCCGTTACGATCAACCTGATGCCCGGAGGCCTTCGGGAACGAGCACTAGCGAACAGAATCAAGCCAGTGCAGAGGGAGAGTTATTAGTTATAATATACCCATAGCCCCGGTCACTTTCATACACGTCCCGACGAGGTCGACTTTCCTTGGCAAACTCGACAACGATGCTAGGTATGATGATGAGAACGGTTACCACAGCCTCAAGAATCTGGCTCACTTGGTGCCCATGAATGCTTTACCGTTGAATTGGTGTACAGCGTCCTCCGCGTCCTGGAACATGCTTAACGGCGCCAATGAGTTTTCCGTTGGGCAGAACTTACTCTAGAGTTTTCAAACTCGACGAAACCAAAGCCTGATAATTCGTTGTTGGCACAGGAAAAGCAATGCAAAGAAAGATATTCACCAGTCATAACCCGACAATCGACAATACGACCATAGCCGTCGAAGAATTTTGCGACATCATCTGAATTAGCATCCGGTGGAAGTCCTATTGGAGGAATGCTGTTAAACTGGCATGTCTGCAGGCGCTCTGAGCAGGCTTACTGCCAAGGTAAAGACGTCTAGCCATGGTGGTAGTGGTTGAAAAAAGACGGGTTGATGTCTGTCTGAGTTCGAATTCATTGACTTTAAGGGCCCGTGCACGACTGGGTACCCGACCCCGCACACTGCCATAAAAGCAGTAATCATAGTATGTATCTATCGTCATCCAGACATACAGTCGAGACTACTACAGCATCTCAACATATCAGTGCTGGGACCAGTTGATGGAATTTATGTCAATTCCCTCTTGCACCATCTCCCATAACGGACTAAAGTCCACGTCAATACATCTCTAGAAGAAAAAAAGAAAAGAAAAGAAAAACAGACCTCATATCACGAAGACGTGTGACGACACGGACAATATGGTTCACCACAAAGTCAATCTCCGCCTCGGTGGTGAACCGCCCAATTCCAAACCGCAATGAAGAGTGGGCCATATCTTCAGCCGCTCCTGCGCCAACAGTGTTAGTACCAGCGCATCAAAAACTTCGGGTGTTCGTACCAAGTGCACGGAGCACATAAGAGGGCTCCAACGATGCGGAAGTGCAGGCACTACCAGACGACAACGCAATGTCCTGTTCAAGGTATAACTTTGCGTACGTGCACACCGAACTCGAGGACTCACCTTTAGGGCCATCAAAAGGCTCTCACCCTCTACATACGAGAAAGAAAGGTTGACGCAGCCGGGATAACCGTTAACGTCTCCGTTACGGACGACATGCTCAACCTGGGAATTGATCCCAGATAATAAACGATCCGCTAGATGCTTTATTCGAGCATGATCTCTCTGCAAAATTGCGAATAAGCGTGAGATGAAAAAGGTTGAAAATATCATGTCGACCACTGTCAGTACCCCTGCACACAGAATCATTACCAAGCCGGCGAGGCCGCTCGATTACGCCAAATGGCGAGTGCAATTTCATCTTTAATTGTCAAAGAAATTTACTTACTGCCATCTCCAGTTTTGCTATCCGTGCTGCTTCGCCCATTCCAACTGCAAGTGCAGCAGGAAGGGTACCACTCCGTAGCCCGCGTTCTTGACCACCTCCGCTGAATATGGGTTCAAGCCGGACCCGTGGTCGCCGTCGGACATAAGCGGCGCCAACACCCTTTGGCCCATAGATCTTGTGGCCGGAAATACTCATGAGATCAATGTTTGCATCATTGACATCGATGGGTATTTTTCCGACAGCCTGCGCTGCATCAGTGTGGAGGTACACACCACGATGGCTCCTGACGATTGCGCCAATCTCCTTCATCGGCTGAATAACACCAGTCTCGTTATTTACTGTCATAATAGATACTAGCGAAGTGTCAGGACGGATAGCATCTTCGAGGGTTTTGAGGTTGATTACTCCATTGGATTGGACAGGCAGATAGGTTACGTCAAAGCCCTCTTCACCGAGCATTCTGCAGGAATCCAGCACGCATTTGTGCTCCTAGAAGCCAACATCCATTACAACCCAAACGCGCGGGGAAAAACAACGCACCGTTTGAGTGGTGATGATGTGGTTTTTCTTTTCCTTGTTAAATCGCGCAACACCTTTTATGGCCATGTTGTTACTCTCTGTGGCTCCAGAGGTGAAAACAATGTCCTTGGATTCTGCACCGACGAGGTCCGCGACATGCTGATTGGACGGTAAAGTACCAAAAGAACATTCGACAATGGTACTCACCTTGCGTGCATCCTCGACTGCCTGTTCAGCTTCCCAGCCATACGCATGTGTCCGACTGTGAGGATTACCGTACTGGTCGGTAAGATACGGCAGCATCGCATCAAGGACCCTCGGGTCGACAGGGGTGGTTGCCTGAGTCTGGTAAGCTGGCAACGACTACTGCGACCGTATCCCGCTCACCTGCATGTCCAGGTAGATAGGCCGGGACTTTTGTGTCGGAGCATTCTCACGAGTGGCATTCACCAGCTTGAACCCAAGCATGTCTGTATACGGGCTCGCACAGAAGAATGGGGACGATGCAAGAGCGGGCGAACCTGGGCGTGGGGATAGATGGCCCTCCTTGTAAGGAGGGACATCGACGATGCGGGCTCTGTCAGCGCCCGAGGGTTGGACCAGCCCTCTCTGAGCAACCGTCGCCCATCTGGAAGACCTCCGAGCGAAATTTGCGGGTCTGCTGCGGGGCGCTCTCGACAGCATTTGGATTGGATGTGGAGGAGAAGGTGGATGTGATAGAAAGAGCCGGGATGACCAAACCATCGGAACACCACATGTCATTACGTAAACAAGTATTACAGTCTCCTGCCAGGGGGAGGCGGCAACAGTGGGATACTACCGCTGCTATTAGTCGTATCCCTCGTCTCGGCGACACCTCCGGGCTTGCTGCGCTTTCCAGGGATGGAGATCGTAAACGTCTGGCCTTCCTTCAAGGAATAGTCCTTCCTTGGTCCCGACGGAATGTGTGGCGACGCGGCACCAGTTGTTGGACTTGGTGGATTTAGTGCTGCCTTAGCGCGTCTGCGCCCGCGCTTGTCAGTCGGCCGAATGCTCGCACGCACGACTCACTTGGTGAAGTCTTGCAGAGCAACGTCTGATGCAGGGCTCTCAGCCAGATCATACATTGGCTGTACTTGGACTCACTAAAGTCAAAGCTGTCTGTGCGCTCCGCAAACCCCATGCCAATATAAGCCTTTTTTCCGGCGTCCTCCACCCGCACGACGAAATACCGGGACGAATCCAGAACAGCGTCGACCGACGGCTTCATTGGATCGTAATCAGCGCGAGCAAACACTAGACAACGGCTAAGCTGGGCTGGCTCCCATCTTGCGTGCACTCACGCTCTCCTGGGTCGCAGACATGAGCGACCGAGACCGATCTACTCGACAATGGCTTACCCGTCTGTGAATCCTCGAAAAGCAGAACAGCACCCCCGGCTCTCTCGATGATACGCAATCGGCCCTTCCAGAGTGGATTTGCGAGATCGCCCCAGTCATTGGCACGGTGGCCTTCGTTCGCCTTCAACGGGGGAATTTTGTACACTAGAAGTTCAATTGAGACGCATTTTACTTCTGAAAGGCATCAAAGACCTGAAATCTCGCGTGCAATGTACAGGACAGACACGATCTCGTCCTCGGCGAGCGAATCCATGGTGCTGATGGATTATGTCAGCGCACGTATGAGTGAAATGACCCGGCACCGCCACCAACATCTCAATGACCTCTCCTGCGAAAATGTGAGCCTGCACTGCGACGCGAATAGCCCGCTGATACCTCTTCTAGACTGGCGGTCGGTTCTGCTTCTGGTTCAATACGTAGTCTCTTTTCCAAAATCCGGACTATTGACGCGAAATATGGCAAGTTCGACTATGTCCTCTGTCTCGGCGACTTCTTTGGCCCACTCGACGCAGAGGACGACACCCGCAAGCAGATCGAGGAACTGTTGAACGGATCCATCCAAGGTATGACCCAGACATGTTTGTGTGACACACGAGCTCACCATCAAAGCTCCTCTGAGTTGCTATATCATGCAAGGACAGAATCCACTCCCCGAAGTTGTTATAGAACAATATGCTCGAACCGGCGGTCAGCTATGCAAGGATGTCTTTTTGTTGAGTATGTTTCAGCATATTGTGCCATGCAACCAAGTCCTAACCCCGAGCCGGATAAGACAAGTCTGGCGTCGTGTCCACAGTGCATGGTCTGAGGATTGCTTGTTTGGGTGGAATATATAATGCTGATGTTTACGGCTCGTCTAATGACCCTCCCGTGCGCCCCCTGGTCAGTCTAGCTTCTTGCACTGACATAAGATGTCTAGGGTTTCGCCTCACCCTTCTACACGACACACACGGTAGATCGGCTCCTCTCAAACACAATGAATAAATCCGACCCAAGTGTAGGACACAACTACAAATCACTTGCTGCTATTCGTGACGCTTCATCCACATCACAACTCGTCGATATTTTTATCACCAACGACTGGCCTGCTTGCATTACATCACATAGTTCCTCGCCTCCCGAGCATGAAAATCTTGGTTCATTGCCTCTAGATGAAATTATTCGGAAATTGAAACCAAGGTATCATTTCGCTGCGCATGCAGCACCCTCCCCAATTTTTTGGGAGCGCGAGCCTTTTGCTTGGGATGACGAGCCTGGGAGAATTTCTCGCTACCTCAGTCTTGGTGCGTTCGGTGGACAGGAGCAAGCCAGTAAGAAACAAAGGGTCCGTCTACCAGCTGTAAGGATTCATGTGACGACATGAAATTGATGTCTATAGTGGTTTTATGCGTTTTCCATTTCGCCTGCAACGACTGCAACCCCACGACCGAGCAATGTCACGAAGAACCCATTTGTCGAAAGTGCTTCTCGCCTTCAGAAACGCGTCCATGATACTGCCGAAGGAGATAACTTTATTTTCGGGAATATCCATCATCCTACGAAGCGTTCTAGGTCAGGTTTGTCTTCGCGCTACTTACTACGTAATTTTTTTTTCTTATAACCGCTTCTACAGAATTGTCGCATGGCCAACCCAGCAAACCTCCCGACGGATACAAGTGCAAGCGGTGTCAATCCACTGAGGTTGGCTTTCACCAAATATTAAGGAGGAGGTAGCTCCAACTATACTCAGCATTTCATTGACAGCTGTCCCGAACGGACCAAACCACCAGAAGGATATATATGTAAGATCTGCGGCATCCCTGGCCACCTCATTCGCGACTGTCCAACGAGACACGCCGTCGGAGATACTGGTGGCCATAAACCACGCGAAGGATACGT
>JBBPKM010000389.1:0-15355 GCA_038089255.1 Austroboletus rostrupii
GACGTGCGCCCGGAGGCGAATTTGAGTGGACGTGGGATTAGTGATGTTCTTACACCATATGGCTTGTTAGGCTATACTTAAAACTGGCTTCCCACTCCGCGCGTCGCATCGTGTCGTGGGTCCACGTTGAACGGTGACAACTTGGAGGGTACTGTGACTCGTTGCAAGCAAAATTGGATGCTTATCTGGAAATTGTGGCATGAATTTAATACGATTCGGCGACTCTATGAGTTTGCAAGCCACAGATTAGAGTTATGGTTCTCATGCAGAACGGAGGATGAGTATACCGTGATTCGAAACCATATGGACGATGTTACGTCGACGTGACTAACTTACTAAACAAGTGGCATGTGCCGACATTGACCGGTGCCAAGTTACGGCTAAAATCCGCCCTTGCCACGCGCCCGAGCAATCGACCCTTGCACACCTTTTATAATTCCTTTCAGCCCACTCCCCACTCCCGTCGAGTCCGTCAGCGGGTTGCCTTCCTGGTCCAAGTATACTCCGTCCTTCTGCAGCTCATGCAGATGCGTGTTTTGCACTCTTCTGATTGTGTCACGCCAGTCCTTGCACACCTCCGGGTTGTCGATCATTACGTTCACTTCCTGGCTGTGGAACCATGATTGTGTGTCTAGAAGACACCGGTGTCAGATTAAATTGTTCGCGCCCACAGGACTCACCCTGGTTCCCGTTCCCCGCGATGCCCACAGCATCATCGATGATCATCAGTTTCACCTGTGGCCGAATGTCTCCAGACGAACCGCACAACATTAAACCTATCGAACACGTACATGGCAGTTTCGTTTCTGTGCAGAGGCGTTGATCGGCTTGATCTGGTCCTTTCCTGTCCACACGTTACTCCATTGTGCCACAGTCTGACCCTGCCGTACTTACCGGTATACCAGTAGAACCTAAGCCTCTCCTTTTCTTCTTCCCTGAGTTGTGCAAACATTCGTTTCGAAACTTCCTCGTTAATTCCACCTTGACCAGGCAATACTTCCCCCCCATCGTTGTATCCGACATCTATATACAAAATGCACTCGATTCCGCGACGCACGGCATTCAAGACACCTTCAACCACAGGTACGGCGTTGAAGGTTGGTGACTGTATGAACACGTTTTTCTTGGCGTATTTGAGGCCCGCAAGCCAGGCAACGTCTTGCGCATTCAGTATTGCGCTATCCGGGTTACCCATATTTCCATATGGTGCACGATTCAAGATGACCATAGGACACTCCTCATGTGGTGCGTGGAAGATGTGAGGCAAGTATTCATCATCAGCTGATGCAGGAGGTTCATATTCGATTGTCCCATAGGTGTCCGGCTGATTATCTGCATCTAGAATCAAAAACATGAATCCGCAAGTCGTGCGAATATAGATAAGAACCAACTCAGGTGTTCCGTAATCGTCTGATATATCCCTGAGATAAAGATTTTGTCACCTGATGTTGCCTCCGGAAGGGTTTCTTTGCCTGTCAACCTTTGGTAAAGTTCGGCCCCCTTTTTTCCGTCGAGGAGGTGTACGGATGCATATTCATTGTCCATTCCGAATTTGTAGCCATCTTCCGGCGTTTCGAATGGTCGATCCAACAGAGGCAGTCTCGGGTGCATTGGTCGAAACCAGCTGATAAGGGCCATGTCGTAGAAGCTGTTCACAATAGGACCCTCAAGGTGTACCATCATTTCCATGTTTGCACGATCTTGGATGTTATTCGAATTCACCAGCGCCACCTTCCTGTCGACGATCATGAATTTGCAGTGGAACGTTCCTAGCAAAGGTCTTGGACAAATGAATTATAACATACAAATCACCCGCTTTTATGTTACTTACTGGTGGAAATTGATGAGCTCAAAATCGAGCCAAGGCATCTCGCTCCTAGTCGGCAGTTTGACCTCATCACTCAACCACTCTTCCTCGCTGACAAGAACATGGCTCTCTGCAAGCATCTTCAAGTTTGCACGGTCGTATATCATCTTTACAACGACTTTCTTTCCCCGTTGCTCTGCTCGTCTGGATAATTCTTTGAAGGCATCACAGACAAATTTGGAAGCCTTGGACGCCTCCCAATAGTTTGTAGCGAGAAAGACTTCATCCTTTGCATTGACGATGCAATCGAAGTAGTGCTGCATGATGTCTGGTATCCTGCGGATGTGTTGGGATCGGACTTTCAGTACGAGTTTGTATAAAAAGTGCCTTACAGGGAGATAATAGACAAGTTCACAACGCCTCTAGAGGCTAAAAGGGGAGGGGATACAACACCAGCCCAGGGATTGACGTCGAGGGTAGCAAGAACGTCCACGTAAATCTAAAACATACCCATATAGAACTGCGTTATGATCAGTAGAAATTGTGCTTACCTTGAGAAACAGATCACTGGGCCGCGAACCAAAGTCGCCGCATTCAGCAGCTCGATCGAGGTCCGCCTGAGTAGGCTGGATTGCTTGAATACGCTCCAAATCCTTTTTTCCAACATGATGGAAAAGTGACTGGAAAATGTCTACATGACTGTCGCCAGAGTGTTCATCCGAATACAACGTCTTTGCCAGACGACCCGGCGAGATGTCACGATGGTCTTCAAGTTGATCTTGTCCGGTCGCAGCAGCGAACGCTGCAGTCAGTGTCTTTGGCGAATGGATGAGGGAGTAGACCTTATCTGAGATAGACATCTAAGGGCCGGAGTGAAGAGAACTGCCACTATTTGATTGCTGCGCTCACCAGTAACGGAGTCACGGCTGCGGCGCCAGATGCTTACCAACTATCGTAAACACGATTTATTCAACTCCAGCACGTAATGGACCATTACATCTTGTATTAACATATACCCAAATTTCTATGTAATAAAAATCTAGTATACAGTCGTAACTGATCAGCGTAGTATGATACTGCGAAACCCCTGAGTTGTTAAATAACTTAATTTAAATAAATATCCCTTTCAAAGCATGCTCAGGATCTGTCGACCCAAGGGTGCGTGACCAAGCGAACAGGAAATGCCTGATAAAGTTTTGCAGGGATGGATTTCAATGGGCCAGGGGGCACAAGTAAAGATATTACTAGGAAATCCTGTGCGAGGTGTTCAGATCATCGGTCATGTCCTCCTACACACCAAATAGGACTCACCTTGACTTCAACCACGGTGGTGGTAAAGCTCGAATGTTCAATTGGCTGCTTGCATTCGATTTCGCCATCCCAGCTCAGATTTATCATGTTCTCCAAGACAGGCTCAACAGCCGTGGTGGGATTTGGGGTAATTCTGCCTGTACCCAAGACCTCCTCTTCGATACATTTCCAATTTCCGATAAACACACTCGTTCGGCGAAGAAGGAACACATGGATGGGTTTCTCGAGGGAAACAACGCGTTGAGTCATGTGGCTGGCAATGCTGCTCAAGAAAGATTCTGAACAGCAGAGTGATATATGAAATGGCACGGTCTCAGATGATGCAAACACTCGAACTGAAGGCACGAAGAGCTTGTGGTAAGAAGAGGAGGTTAGCCGCTTGTGGATGGTCATCGCACTATATCACTCACATGACACTGTGCAACAAGTGGTTCTTTGCCTTCCTTCGAGGGTGACTTGGTCATTGCCCAAATCTCCTCTTGCCATTCCTCTGGACTGGCTTTCAAGTAAGAAAATGACGGGGGCGGTGGTCTGGGTGGGCGGACACGAGGGCTATAGCGCAAATACGCAGACAGACGCACTTCCCTGTGCAATCTTGGATGAGCTCGAAGCCTAACGTCGAATCAACGTGTCACTGACTTGGTTCGGGAGAAAATGAAGGCTTTCCGGACAATGACGTTCAGCGAGTACACAATGACGGCAGGGCATGGATGCGTAACGGACATGGAAGGCGGAAGGCGATATTGGCGATCTCGCGTTTTATCCCAATATGTGAAAGGGAAAGATAATGAGATGGGCAAGAGGCTCGGGCATAAATCATTCGATGAATCGCCCCTTTCCCACAGCAAGCATTCTTTGGAGAAAAGGGTATGCGCCAACACCCCCAATCTCGCTTGCACCTGAATTTGTGCTTCTAGCTGTGCCTAACCCATCAAAAATGGTGGAAAACAACGAGGATGCGATGAAATCCGAACCTTGACAGACACAGACACAATTTTTTCCCTTTTCGTCGGTGCAAGTTCCCCACGGACATTGCTGCATAGCCCAAAAGTCGGTACACCGTTTTCTTCACGACAGTCTCGCAACGTGAGGGACATGCCATGTTCTTCGTATGTAAATGCGCAATGTTCGTGATAGGGTTCCAGCGCCCGCTTTGGTGACCTTTGAATACATTGTTCTCCAGGTAACAGCGTAGAAGAATAATCAGGTGGGATGGAGGGTGAGTATTCTGGAAGTTCTCGGTCGCTGAGCAAGACATGCATGGCGGCGGGTGGAGCAGAGAAAAGAGGCCATTCCTGTCTTTATAGTAAGAACAGCCTTACATGCTTCACACTCCGAGTGATGAGTCGGCAAACCGACATGATCGCGGTGTGATTTGGTCTTATCAGGCGATGCTTGCGAAAATTGTTAAGGGCAGTGTCCGCATCTAATCGCCTGAGGCTCTGAGCGGTCCATAACGCAAACAAGCGATGTCGTGCTGTGTATCCCCGGATGGGTTAGATCCGGGATAAACAGGAACTTTGATCCGAATCCGCTGGGCGTGCAGAGTCACTGGGAGACTGAGCATCGGAAGACTTAACGTACTTGCATGGTAACTGCCGGTTGCCGGTCTCATCGTCCATATGATGTGGCGAGCCTTACATAGTACGTTACGACGACGTGACTTCAAGAGTCAAGCAAATAGTAACTGAGCCTCGGGATCGGAACAACGACTCCAATCGGATGCTCTCAGAGAACGGATCCTCAAATTGTAGCCACTAACTCTATGGAGACTGAGGTTAACCTGCAGCAGGTTCGATGTCCCACTGGACGGGTTTTCAACTGGCATTACTGCTACGTGATGGCTGTCGTGTCGGCGAGGCAGGATCGACTGTATTCTTGTCCAACACAATCGAGCCGTGCCACAGGTACGTTGCGAGACAACTTGTCTAGCCTGGGCGGCAAAGATGTCCAGCACAGACAATATTGCTGAACCCGTGCCAGAAGTCCAAGCTTCCCGAGGCCTTCTGGACAAAATAGCATGTTGGAAGGAATGCTGCACAGGTGCCCGTACAGTGGTGCTAAATATGGTTTCGGCACGGGAGGGATCAGGCGATGCGCACAGTTTGATACACAAGGTCCCCTCTGTGCCATTCACGGGCTATCGATCAAGTAAATATGATAGTGAGATGTAGCTACACCTTTGGAGCCTTGGCGGCGTTCTAAAACCTTGTGCCATGTTGGCTGTGTACGTTTCGAACCCTTCGTGCCTGGTATTCACAGCCAAGTTGCTCATTTATTATCGCCACTTGATATAGCCGCAACCACGCGGATGCGTTGATTTGATATTCGGATGTACAGTACATGGTAAAGTTCCATTAGTCGAATCAGACTTTCGTAAAGAACCTCTGGTGTGGCCAGGACATTACTTTGCGGGTTTCAGTACCATCTTGACGATTACTATTCTAAATTTCTAAATATAATTCAGACAGTAAGATACCACTTAGAATGGGAGTACAGGATAAATAATATCAGAAAACTAGACTTGTGGGTGAGTGACTCGAATCCGTATTGAAGTTCCGGGTATCAATGTAGTACAGTTGTTGGTTCGGCGAGAACTCTATTGAGGCGAGAGATGAGGATGGTGATGCGGTGATAATGATATTCACAGGAAACCTTGTATCGAATCAGGATCAAAAAGCAAACGGAAGCAGAATTGATGGGGCTCACATAGATCGGCCATCGTGCGTTCCATCCATATCAAGTCACAGCATCGTTTGACCAGGAATCAGTCACGAGCCGTATCGGATAGGAATGTGTCACCCCTCTGAGCGGGGATTTGAGCGGTTGCCGTGGACTAATCGACAAAACGATTGAATCCTGCATGAAGGAGGGTTAATTATGGATGATCAGACCTTTGACAAGAAATTATCATACCTTGACGGAGAACTGGTTGGTAAAGAAACCGGGTACAGTGACATCCTCGCCACATCTTAGTACACCGTCCCAATCGAGAGAGTCCAAGCCATCCCCAAGAGGATGCCGTACGAATGTGTCATGGCCAGAAGATAAAGATTGTGAAGGTTCCAATTTCCCCTCGCCAAGTTTGTAGGACGACGTGGCGTATTGCCCGTGAATCTCGACGATGCATTGCCGAAGTAAATATACTCTGATAGCTACTCCCCCGCTCCACTTGCTGGCGGAACCTTGAAAACCTGCTTGACCTTGCTCCAGGAACGGGATAAGTGACGCAGGAGTGCCACGAATCTGTACATGAAACGGGATTGTATCCGAGACAGCGTAAGTCTTGCCGGATGGAATAAACAGCTAGACATTATAAGCACTTGAGAACCGAAACATTTCACTGATCTATTTAACTCACCAGACATTCAGCGTCTGCCAACTTGGAACTCTGGGACATTGGGACGGTACACATGATTTCATGCCACTCTTCGGGTGATATTTTCACGGTGGACATAAATGGCAGGTCACTAGAAAGTATCGGAAGATATGGTCGACTTCGCGGACGGTACACGAGAGGGACCTTAAGGCTAGTAAAAGTGCAATAAGTATAGTCCAATTTGACGTGATCACGTACTTACGTTTCGCTGCCTTTCAGAACAGATAGATACCGCCGTGGGCTCGACAGCTCGACCGTCAGCAAGTACGAACAAGCTGCACGAGGCTGACTGCTTTCAAATGTTGGCGGCAACGCCCGCGGCTGCCCACCATCGTTGAAGGTGAGTGGGAGAACGACCTCAAATGGGATAGACCGAGGGCAACGTTGGGAATCAGACACAGTCCACAATGCACGGGTTATGGAGAGAAACGTTGTCGAAACAGGAACCCCTGAAGAGTGAAGAAGAAAGTGGCCCTCGAGCTGAGAAATTATGAGAAAACGCGACTGCTAATATGTGATGATCGACATTTACCTTTAATATCACGGATGTTAAACCAGCTGTGTTATTGAGGATTACCTCCCCGTGTATTATCCCACGCCGACTGTACACGGGGTGTATGTTACCGGGTTCTTGTTCTCGGAGAATAAGGGTAAGGCGGTCTGTTATTCTACGATACACTCCAGTGGGAGGTCGTGACGAGGCGCGGCGAGTGAATTCGACGGATTGCTCTCCGGGCAGAGGCTCGCTTGAATAGTGAGGGGTGGGGAGAGAAGGTGCATATGGGGGTGCAACATCATCGCGCGTCGGCCCCATCATCCTGTGCGGACCCAGAGTTGGGGCGGATAGTGGTGCAGTGTGCCCTAGCTATATAGGCCTTCATGACGCGGTATGTGAACTCGATGAGTCGTGTACTATACCAGCGACGGCGCAGCCAAACGATATGGATCAAGGTACCGCCGCAGGCATCAAGTCATCTCATCATGTCAATGACTCGGTTGTGACTCACCGACCGTCTCGATTGGGACCAACGTAAACCAGCAGAGATCAGGCTCAAGGCTACCATCGATCAAATCTGGCTGTCCTTGATACCACATCCAAATTTACCACCAGCCTGTGGTCCTGAGGCGCAGTAACCCCGCAGTTACGGTGACAAAAAATTACCGAGGTCCACGTATCTGCACAGCACGCGCATATTCAAATATAAACAATTCATCCTACACATCCGAGTCTGCTTTATCATCCTTCGTGGCCAAACTGGGCCCAAGGTCAACCACGGTGTAAAACGAAAATGTTTTCACTTCAGCAGCCTTCGCTGTTTTGGATGGCGTGCCCACTCCATCATCGGAAGGTAAGGGGTCGTCGGACCGGTAGGTATAAGATACCATCATATTGAACTACGTAACTGATCAGTACAGAACCATCCCATTCAGTGAAAAGAACTCAGACCTTGACACTTCCTTTGAAACCTGGCTTGATGTTAACTTCGCCTCCCACGATGGTCACATTTGCCCTCTTTTCCAAAATGGCAACATTTTTGAGGCGGCCGCGTGGCTCCTTCTCTCGCGCCCCTCTCCCAGTATCTCCAACCCCGATTCCGAGCTCGTCATCCTCTACTCCAAACATATCCTCGTCATCGTCGTATTCCCATGCCTCCGCAAAGGCTGCAACAGAAAATGGCGTGGTTGGCAGCGATACTTGGTATGATCGTCCGTCCGCAACCCTTTGGGGAGACAAACGCACTTGGATCGGATCATATAATGGGTTAGTCAGCGCAAGCTGAAAGGGATTACTTGTTCCAGCATGCATGACGCCACCCTTGACATCGGTACCGGTGCTTGGTAACTTGCTTGCCACTCGCTTGGCTGGCTGGGTCTGCGGAAAGCCAACAGCAATGGCGGGCAAATAATTGGCTGCTACGAGTTTGATTTTGTAGCGCACGGATTGTGCCTTTTGTTCTGGCTTGATCAATATGTGTCTGCACGCTGGACACCGTTTTGAAACTTTCGAGTGCAGGGGTATCCGATGAGGCCGCAAGTCACTTAAACATCATTAAGCAACCAGTTGGTTTAATTCATCAACATTACCTCGAACGCGGCGGTGTGATCCAACTGTTTCCCCACCGCTGTTCCAGCTTGGCCATCTCTTCAATAGATTCCACGTGCCTAAGAAGTTCGACGTCGGCGGCATCTCCACTGCCACCAAGCTGACTGAAAAGAGCTGTTTCCACCCTGCTCTTGTACTCAGGCATCTCATCCTTGTTTGCAGTTCTATCTCGACCGGCACGGCTACGGCCGAGCGGGTTATACCTTGCAACCCCGGGGATATCGCGTGCGAGAGCGGCGGATGCAGCGGCTGTTGCAGAGGAGGTGTGCAGGTGGTGAGACGATACTGTTGGCAAGTTCGATGAGGATGAAAGAGACGATGCACGTAGAAATGGTTCGAAATGCTCTTTCAGACGCTCGAACTCGAGTGATTCCGGAGCAGAGTCTTCGAACCTTTGTAATTGGGCTGATTTGTTGTTATTAGTTGTACAAGACTGAATAAAGAAGGGATGCTGCTCACCTGCTAGCCCAGTCGGTTTCTCGAACGTGATGCCAATTTCTGCAGAGTCCCAACGACAATGACCACAATACAAGAAGTAGGGAGCTTCTCCGACGTTATTTAGCGATGTCGAAGGTCGGCCCGTGCCGTCATCCTGGGGATCGGATGCTACTACAGAGAGAGTAGAGCGACACATAGGGCAGGAGAAACAATTGCGTGCACATCTATAGATGGTGAAGCGAATAGTCACACTGGCGAAATGCGACTCACCGGTTCTTTTCTGCCCTTACACTCGCACTGGGAACCTCGAACAAACAATTGGGGCAGTAATAGCCACTGACTTCGATCGAGACACAGCGATTGCATCGGATGGTATCGCATTCTTCACAGAAATAGAGGTTGTGCAACGAGTGAAAGCTTGCGGAGGACGAAGAAAGGGTGGGTGGTGGAGGAGATTGCAAGCTGGAACCAGATGTGCAAGGGCAGTAGTATTGGATGCTCGGCCACACCATTGTTACATTTTAAGTCTCGGCAACACTTGCCCTACATGGGAACTAGTCACATATTTTACATAATCGTACACGTACACTATCCGCCAGCGCACTCCTCGAGGCCTCACACGTCGTACGCGATCCTACCACCAACCCAAGGGTACGGATAGTTGTGCTGATACCAATTACGCACACTGCGCCTCTCAGCAATTCGCGGAATCGTAGCGTAAGATCCTCCCAGCTAACAAGACGTGAACAAAGCAACGCAGAAGACGCGAAGGACAACATACCACAACCTGATGATGGCCATCGAAAAAGTCGGCTGAGTACCTGTAGCAATGGTCATTGATTCGTTATCACAGCGAGCACGCAAATTTGCAATTTTCTTACCCAGGGTACAATTGAGAAGGAACAAAGCCCTCATACGTGTCAAATACTGTGGAGGTCCATTCCCATACACCACCATTATGTCCCCGGCCACCTTGCTTTTCTACGCCGGTCGTGGCACTGAATGAACTGTCAGCAGAGTTTGATCCTCTCACGAGCACACTCACGGGCAAGGGTGCCAGTTCCTAAATCCGACGTTCGCCCCCCCTTCGTAGCCAGCTGTGAACTTATCCATGAAAATACGAAGCTCTGGTTCTGTGGGCAGTCGTCCGCCTTGAACGCTTGCATACACCGATAAGTTGTCGTAAGAAGTGAGAACTGGCCAATCCCAAGCAACGGTCATTGGTACAGGGCCATAAAGCGTACGAACTTCTATATCTCCATCGTCATGTCCCACCCAGCTGGCTGGGAGGCTTACTTGGTTTTTTCCGATACCCGTGAAAAACTTGAAGAATTCGCCGTTCGTAATTGGTCGCCAGGAAATTCTAAATGAGTTAACAGATACAGAATGAGAGGGACTCTCATTATCCCAGCCAAAGATATGTCCTTTAACGTCTAATGCTTTGGCAGCATCATCGGCTTCAACGTCGTCAATACCAAGAGTGACAGTAGTAGCTTCAATGAAGGTGGTAGGAGACGAAGGTTTAGGAGCGGCATTCCACGACGCGAGCAATGACTTCCATGGGGGTACAGTGAAGTTCGGCGGTGGGATCGTTCCACTTCCAGCCCGTTGAACAAGCATGTACAATAAAGTCTATCAAAAGAGGTCAGTTGATATCTCCGAGACAAATGGATCCGGTAAACCTCAGCGTGCATCCCTTCGTGTTCATATGTCATAAAAAGTACTCGGCCAACTTTTCTCGTCAACTGAATAGTACCGTTGGATATGTCCACGTACAGCTTCCTGAGTCGGTCGCGCACACGTTCGGTGAAAGATAGTATACTAGTAAGCGATGGCCAATCTTCTTTACTTTGTGGAACTCTCGAGTGTGCCTGGCGGGGACTATTAGCTATGGAAGAGGGATGCTATCGATCACAAACATGACATTGGGTTGGATCGTCCACGTTAGGGTCAATACCTCTCTATTCACAAACAAGATATCTAGTCAAGCGCGTAGGACAAGGTAAAACAACTTACTTCGAAGATATTCTTATATCGAGAGAACAAATGTAAGTTATTGTTATTTCGCAAATGACGATAAACAACTGACTTTGAACTCATTGGGTTCAGTATGAGGTTCCTGCAACAGGCGGGAGAGGTGAATATCCAAGAACGCAGGAATGTGGCCGAGGTAAAACAAGCAGATGTGACGAAGATCAATTGGCTTCTCGAAGAGCATGGATGATGGAATCATCCGAAGTGTGATCAGATCCCATGCCTTCCACATCTCTTCCCATTCATGTATGCTAGGAACACCGAACTTGCTATCAATAACTTCCTCGGAGCCTGTAGATGATGGCGACATGGGAAGCGCGAATGGTGGGCGTTCGAGCAACCATAAGGAGTAGCGCGATGTGCTGTCCATCCAGTGTTGGATAGGTCGCAAATTGGCATTAGTGAACAACTCGTATGCATCTTTCTCAGAATACTACAGAAGAGTGGTAAGCGTGAAGGGCCCGGCATCAGACAATTTTGTACCTTGAAGGACTCCTCAATCTTTACTAGTTCATCTTTAGAGAAGTGAACCACATTGTTTGTGCCCGGTACGGTAATGGAATGAGAAAGTAGACACTTGAAGAAGGCTTCGTGTTTCCCTGAAGCAGCGTGATGATGTGGCTGACACGGCTCTAAATGTACTTACTATTATGTTCGTCATAAAAGTTAGTGTATTCCCATTTATTGAGATCAAAAAGTTCGGCGTTTCCAAGAGCAACTCCGGCTGTTCTAAGGCCATTCATGATGAAGTTTCTGGTATGGCCTTTAGGATCGTTGTAAGCTATCTCGATTTCATCGCGTCGGTTGTCCCGATCAAGACCTAGTAGAAGTGTATCTCCGTGACCAGCTCGTAATGGCAGCGAGCGAAGGAACTGAACACCCTCTCCCCGTGAAAAGTTGCCGATAGAAGAGCCTAAGAACAGAAGATGAAGCTGAAAAACAGAGGGGACCGCTGCGTCGGCATCTCGTGTCACTTCCGCAGTCAATCGGCTTAAATAATCAGGTAACTGACCTTGACAACAGTCCGGTTTGTATGCTCCGTTTCTAACAATATCCTCCATCTTTCCCTGGTTTATGAAAGCAATACCATTTTCGTAGGTACCTACCAAACCTTTCATCTTGATCTTTCCCTGGATAACAGCGCCTGCATCAGAACTGTGTAGCTGGAAGAGAGTTCGCTGGATCTCTCGTTCTTCGAGATCGAGTGCGAAATATGTTGCAGAAGGGAGCGCAGGAACTTCTGGTACTAAAGTAGCGAATGCCTGCAGTACATGCGAGGTTTTCCTAAGAGAACTGTGCTATATATCAGCCAATGTGCACATTGCAAAAAAAAAAAAAAAAGTGGACCCTTCGTGGGGACTCTCGAACAAAACATCACTCCTAACGAGAGGAGGCAACAAAAAACGAGAGCAATTAACTCACCCCGCACCGAGCTCCAGCAAAATCTGGGCCTGAGCAGGTACGCCTTGGTCCAAGGAACGGCTTTGCATAATCCGCACGATTTCAGAAGCATGGTTGTGAAGTATGTCTTCCTCGGCGGCAAACAAGTAATATTCGGGCGCATCCGTGGTAAGCTTGTCATAAAGTTGGAGCCCATGCTCGTCGTAGAGAAGTAAAGTAGGAAGTGTCTTTGCGTTCAGCGGTGCTTTGAGGCCGCTGACGATAGCGGTGAGAACATCTTGCCCCGGTTTAGCTGCGACGGGGTGGTAGTTTCGGATGTCTACGATGTCAACTACGGTACTTGCGTCACCCATAGCTGAGAGTTGGGAGAAAAGCTGGGGTTTCTGGGAATTGAATGGGCGACGACTCATGGCGTACCTTTTTATGTGAAACGACTCCTCTGCCGAATAAAGGGCCTCTGAGAGACTGTGGGCGTAAGGAGAATGCTGAAATAAGCTGATTGCATGCATGAAGGACAACCAGTCCGCTTATTTCAGCTTTCTCTTTACGGATCAACTCAATGCACCGAGTAAGATCCGACGCGCACGCCTCCCTAGCCCCGCCCTAGCCCTCTTCTGACACGGTTGAGGGTTCACACACCTGGCGGGGACGCATCCTCGCTTCGCAAGTCGCATGACCATATGCTCAGCTTGGATTTCCCGTGTGATAACCCACCTTGGCCACGCTTTGGGAATATCCCAGGCGGAAGATTACCGAGTGCAGCGGTGCAGGGCAACAATGACGATATGATGATAATCGGGGGAGCAAAAATGCGACGGCCGAACATCGCCGAGCGGAGAGGCGAAACCTGAAACACAGACGCCGAACGTGTGGTAGGGATCGATGAATGTGTCGGTGATGCAGGTCGTATTGGGCTAAATGAGCTGTTCTGCGGGGTCAGATTTCGCTGGGTGGGAGTGGAAGCAGAGCGACTTTCATGGCAAACATTCCTATATACCTGCACTGGCATCACGCAACGATTGCGAACATTCGCGCAATCGGTGATGACACACGGCTAACTTAACCCAAAATAACATAACACTTAGAGTCTCACGAGTCACCCTCACAATCTCCGCGTGCATTTTCAGCTTTCCCCTCGAAAAAATCCCTCGGTCCCAAAGAGCGCTCCACGACTGAGGGGAGTGTTTAAACAACTCAAATATCATGCCTTCGCATTCTCCACTGAAAACCAGGTTTGCTCTGGAGAATCTTAGCCTGTCTGCTACGTTAAGTGACTCTGTCGTTCTTCATCTTCCCTTGGTCTTCAAATCATCGTGACCTACAGGGCGCTTTTCAGGGACCTGGTCGACCATCAAGCACCATCCTACTCGAAAGCCGACGACTTCATATCTGGATCGTCCGCCGTATTGAATAGTTTGGTTCGTCTTAGTACTTAACAGTCCTTGTCAGTCTCTGCATTACAGCGGTGATGAAAGCGATGTGGCGCACCCGACGGGACACATCTTTCCCTTCTACCACCATGAACAAGATACCGGTGGATAGCAGAGACCGGAGTCTAGAAAACATGGGGTTATCCAGGTCCATGGCGCTTGCAGGAGATATTGTCATCGGAGTCAGTTGCAGAGTGACTTTGGCGCTTGGACCTGTGTGATTGTTTTCGTAGCGAGATGCACTTGGAGGTGCCTGCAAAGTGAGCGATCAGCGGTCTCCTGCGATATCGTTACAGATGAACTGGGTTCCACGCATTACTTGAGTCGCAATATTATGTTGGAACCATTCCTGTTTCCCCACTCTTTTTCTTCGTTGATTATCATGCAGTCTAGACTGGTCTTGCTCGAGACATAAGTCAGTCGCATACAAAGTATATACGTAGGGCATTCGTACGTTACATTCCTTAGTGTCTCTTTTGCATTGTATGCTCTGTCGAGTGCGTTACTTGGGTAGTTCTTTGCAACA
The DNA here is from genome assembly GCA_038089255.1 of Austroboletus rostrupii. Classification (NCBI taxonomy): domain Eukaryota; kingdom Fungi; phylum Basidiomycota; class Agaricomycetes; order Boletales; family Boletaceae; genus Austroboletus; species Austroboletus rostrupii. The sequence continues at coordinate 14,431 of JBBPKM010000389.1, forward strand.
GAGGGAGCAACTGGCTTTGGGCAGGATTTCCGTCATATAAATAATCGAGATGGGCAATATGAAAGCTTTGTCGTAACCCCGCATATTTGAATTATTAGGAATCCCAAGGTAGATGAACTCTTGGTGTCAATCGGCAGTGATGTGCGTAAGTTTGTTCATGGGCTTAAGCTCCAGCTTGATAGCAGATAGATAGAAGAAAGTGGACAGACTTTATCAACGATTTTAGGGTGCACTTGTACGTAAACAGACGTGAGCTGAGTACTGAGTACTGAGTTTTCGGTGTACCACCTAACCCCAGGTGTTCCGGCGAGTCTCAGCGCCCGCGTCTTGTTTGCAATGGGTTAATACCAACTTGGCCACCGCCGCGTTCCCTTATTAGCTATGGGGCTCTTCAAACTTGTCAAAAAGTCACAACCATCGCAGCTTAGACATAGATCTTGAATCTTCAACTGTAGCTCTTTTTTTTTTGAAACTTTGGGTTGGTCGGTCGAACAAATCTTTAGATTTGTCTTGTCGGAGTTTTAAAGTTTCCAGTCAACATGGACTTAGTCAGCAAAAGGCACTTTCTTCGTCGCCCTCAACATCGACGATGAGCACCTCGTTTGTTCCCCCGCCACCGGGTATGCCACCCCCGCCTCCTGGTATGCCACCTCCATCTGGTTTTGGCCAGCATGCGTCTTCTCGGATACCTTCAGAAATGCTCGCCCAAAAATCGCAAAAATGGGTATCGATGCAAAAGAAGCGCTATGGCGAAAAACGCAAAGGAGGCTACGTTGACATGGGCAAACAGGTACGTGCACTCTTATACGTGGTTTCACTGCCGTTCAATGGTGTTACAGGATCTACCTCCCGAGCACGTTCGGAAAATAATAAAGGATCACGGAGATATGAGTAATAGAAAGTTCCGCAACGACAAACGGGTCCA
>JBBPKM010000390.1:0-15346 GCA_038089255.1 Austroboletus rostrupii
CCTCTTAGCCCCCTGGACATCCTCTAGTACTTTCAGTGCACTCCCTGCTTGATCCCAAGACATCTCCGAACCTCCTGGACTCTCTCCTGTCACTGACTCATCAACAGTCTCAGTACTCCGCCAAGTATTCACTGATTGATCATCAGAACCTCCTTCTGCCTCCTGATTCTTATTCATTTGATCAGGAACCATCTTGCTATACATCTAGTTTATCAGCCAATGCTTGCCTTCGACCCTGGGCATCTCCTCATGGTGCTCCATCTGCTTTCTGTGTTCTTTATCTCATAGGAACCTCAAGTCTGCCTCATGGCATTTTAGATCTTCCAACAAGATCTTATCCTATCACATCTGATTCTTATCAGATGTTCCTTCATACTCCTGTGCATCTTGATGGTGCCTTTCTGGTTACTTGGCTGCGCTTGCTCCAACAGCAAGTCTTCTCCTAGATTCGTCACACCCTCTGGGTGTTCCTCATCTCTCTAACCCCCTTTCTCTTGATTTCTATGTTCTCAGTTGATCCCTGTACCAACAAACATTCCTCTTCATCCTCTGATCCCTGTCTTTCAGTTTCCTCCTATTTCCTTGTCCTCTCTGTTTCCTCTTGATCTCTTGTACTACAGACATTCCCCTTTGTCTTCCAGTCTCCCTGTCATCCACTATATAGGTGTATTCACAGCTGAGTTCCCTTTCTCAGCCTTTTTTCTTGATCTTACTTTTCCTCCTCCTGCCTTCATGGCTGTAGATCTAGATCTCCTTCTTATCTTGCTTCTCTGATCTGATCTATGATTCCCCTTCATCCTGGACCTTCTATCTGACTTATCTTTGACTCAGTCCTCTTTGTCTCCTTTCTTGGATATTGTCCAATAGTATATAAAACCTAGATGCATATCCATGTATCTTAGCTTTAGTCTCCCTTAATCATAGGCTTGATCTTCAGCCTCTGTTCCAGCTCCCTGAGATCATCACCAAGTCCTCTTGTATCTCCAGTATCCTGGCATAGCCATATGGTGTACATCCTTGATGAGTCCTTCACTGGACTTCACTCTTTTCACCTTGATCCTATTCATACAAGTGTGCTGATAGGATATCCAGTCCTTCCTGAACTTGCCTTGCCCTGGAGGTCAAGTCTCCTAAGGGCTACACTCCACTCTATCTGGACAAAATATAACACATTGCCCCTTTAATCTGATAATTGACTTGGAGGACAGTGCAACTCCTTCAATCAGAATGCTCTATTCCCTCTCTGCTATTGAACAGCAGACTCTCTGAGACTTCATCAATGAAAACTTGATGACCAGTTTTATCTGCACCTTTTCTTCTCCTCATGCGGTGCCCATACTTTTCATCAAAAAGAAAGATGGTTCTTTTCACCTTTGTATAGATTTCCAAGGTCTCAACAAGATCACCAAGAAGGATCATTACTCTCTACCTCATACCTCTGACCTCTTAGACACTCTGAGTGGGATGAATATCTATACCAAGCTCAATCTCCGACATGCTTATCATCTTATTCATATTGCTGAAGGAGACAAGTGGAAGACTTCGTTCTGCATGTGCTTTGGATCCTATGAGTGGCTGGTAGATCCAATATGCCTCCAATTCACATGCTTATGTATTTCATATGGACTTTCGTACTTAAACCTTGCCGCTCGCTTGTACTTTCCTTTAGTACAAATATCATCATTTTCTCCACACTCAGCATAAGTCTCTCCTTATCACTCTCTGCTGACTTCATTTGACTCCATCCCTTTTGTCCTCTATCTTTATCATCTCTATCCTCTAGTCTTCGATCCATCATTCCACAAGGCCAGTTCTGGTCAAGGATGTGACACATAAGTCCTGCATCAAAGCCAAGTGTAATGTTATAGCTCCTTTTCATTCTCTTGGGTTTCCATACCCATTACAACATAATCTTTGTTTCTTTGATCAGTATTCCACTTCCTCCATATCGGACTTGGCCAGAGAAGCATGATAGGATTCAGGACTTTAATACTGACCTGGAAAAATATTCCCTGGGTCTTCTCTGATGCTTGTTGAAAAGTATTCAATAATTTAAAAAAGATGTTTTCTAGTGCTCTGATTCTCGTCCATTGGATGCCAGATGTTCTGATTACTGTGGAAACTGATGCCTCCAACTATGCTATTGCAGGTATTCTCTTGATTACACTTCCTAATGGCAAACTCCACCCTGTTGCATTTTTTTCTCAAACTCTCCAGTTCTTGGAGTTGAATTACAGCATGTACAATAAGGAGCTCATTGCTATCTTCAAGGCTTTTTGTGCCTGGCATCACTACCTCAAAGTCTCCAGCACACCTATCAATGTGGTCATGGACCATAAAAATCTTGAGTATTTCACTTCTATCAAAATTCTGATCCACAGACAGGTTCACTAGTTAGAATACCTCTGCCAGTTTAATTTAACAGTTTGACATTGTCCGGGAAAATTGGATGCTAAGCCTGATGCACTCACTTGCTGATGGGACATCTACCCTAAAAAGGGGGAAGTAGACTTTGCCTATATCAATCCAAGCAATTTGAAACCAATTTTCTCCACAGCAAATCTTGCTGCATTGCTGTGCACTACTTACCTGGCAAATCCAGCACTCTGTGCCTCATTCCTTGTTGATATTGACCAGCTCTGCTCCAACATCATCACAGCTTTTCCTTGCAATCCCATCATCTTCACTCTTATTTCTTTGCCCTCTGATTATCCTCACTAGGCCATTGCCTCCAATAGGTGCTTGCTTTGCAATAGTCACATCTATGTCCCTGATGTGGATGACCTTCAACTTTGGGTCCTCTGGACCTTCCATGACCATCTGACCATGAGTTACTTTGGTTAGAACCACACTCTCAAAATCATTCATAGAGAGTATATGTGGCATAATATCTGAGCATTTGTTAAGGACTATGTTAGTTCTTGCATGTTGTGCATCCATGCTAAGGTTCCCCAACATCACCCCTATGGTCTCCTTAAACAGCTTCTGGTTCCAGAGAAACTGTGGAATTTGATCTCTATGGATTTCATCAAGCAGCTACCTGCCTCTGATAGTTTCACTTCTATCCTCATTATTGTTGACCATCTCTCTAAACAGGCTATCTTCATTCCAACTCATGACATGATCACTTCAGCCAAATTGGTGAAGTTGTTTTTAATGCATGTGTTCTGCAAGCACAGAGTTCCGAGCCATGTTATCTTTGACAGAGGCTCTAAGTTTGTTTTTTATTTCTTCTGATTCTTGGATAAAGCTCTAGATATGCATCTTCATTTCATATTTGAATACCATCCTGAAGAGGATGGCCAGATGGTGTGTGCTAACCAAACTTTGGAACAATATCTCTATGTGTACACAAATTATCAGCAGGACAATTGGGCAGAGCTCCTACTACTTGCCAAGTTCACCTATAATAATGTGCCGAGCACTACTACAGGCATCTCACCCTTTTTTGCCAACAAGGGCTATTATCTGAATATTTCCATTCTTTCTAATTTGCAGCTAATATCTTCTGCCACAGCAAGCTATGTCACATACTTAGATGAGCTCCACAAGTATCTCTGCTCTGAGATGCTTGCAGTGCAAAAGTGTTATCAGGGACCTGCAGATGCCAGATGAAGCCCTGCCCCTGACCTCAAAATTGGCAAAAAAGTTTATGTTAAAGTGAAGTTCTTACAAATGATGCAACCCTCAAAAAAACTTGCTAAAAAGAATATTGGACCATTTGTAATCATTGTGCAACTGGGTTCTTATTCCTTTACTATACATCTTCCTAATTCTCTCTGTTCCATTCATCCTATTTTTTACATTTCTCAGTTAGAACTTTCTGTTCTGAATACTATTCCAGACCAAGTTCAGCTGCCTCTTTCTCCAGTTGAGGTTGACGGTAAGCCCAAGTACAAGATCATGGAGATCCTTGACTCCAAGATTAATTGGAGACAGTGTTACTGCCAACTCCTATACTTGGTGCATTGGCTTGGTTATGAGAGGACTGACAAGGAAACCTCCTGGCTTCTAGCTATGGAGTTAGGGAATGCTCCAGAACTTGTAAGGGACTTACATCAGAGGTACCTGAGCAAGCCTGGTCCATACCAAGCTTCATAGATCATCTTCAAAGTTCTCCTCACCTTGGGTTTTGGTTATCTGACTATATATTCAGGGCATTATGTTTTCTCCTTTTTCTCTGATTCTGTTACTCCTGAGTTCCAGGCATTGTATTTTCATTCACAAAAAATCAGACAAATAAAAAAGAAAAGACTACAAAAAGAAAGATTAAAGATTAAAGAAAAAAACAAATCTATCTATCTATCTACTCCATTTCTTCTTCATTCTCTTTGTCTTCTGCCTCTGACTCTTCCTCTGACTCTTTCTCTGGCTCTTCTTCTAGAATCTCCATCTGGGCCCTGGTATCCGCAACCGCACACCCTCCAAGATGCCTTGCCACCTCAATCTCCCATGCATTGTGCTGGATCTCCCTCCACTCTTGGTGCCTCTCTCATGCTGCCCTCTCCCTCTTCAACACCAACCTCTCTCTCATCATCACTGCTCTTTCTTTTTCCTGCTTGCAGCTCCATTCAGCAAACTTGTTGAAGTGCTTAAGTACCCTGATAATGAGGGCCTCAAATGCCCCCTTGAACACCTTGCTGGTGCTTGGCTCTTTCAGTAGGACTGCAATGTACATCTGCATTTTCTTGTGGGGTATGTCCCAGTCTGCCAATCCACTCTCCTCACATTGCCACTTGCAGGTTATGTGGGCCACTGTTACAATTCTTCCTTAGTTTCTATTTCTTTTCCTTTTATATATCTATATACAGACTTATCTTTCTTCTTACAATAGTCATTTAAACACTCTTGTGACTATTGCACCAGTATACCAGTTCCTTCATGATTACTCATCTTTTCTGACTCATTACTTCTCACTGACTAATACATCAGTCAGTGCTTACTCATATGCTCTTACTTTTTGCTTCCTCTTTTGTACTATATGAGCCTACCCTTGAGTCATCCCTTATGTATATAAACCCCCCAATGGGTTCCTTGTACTTTAGCTTAATTCTCCCTTGTATTCCTTTGAATACATCTCCTCTTTGTGCTAGCTCCCAAGCACTTTCTTTTGCTTGGTCTTCTAGTCAACCAGACTTCGTCCTACTATTGAGTGGACACTATTCAGAATTACCTCAAACCCTTAGCCCAAGAGTATCTCAATAACTTGGTTCTTGCAAGAGCCATGCTTCTACCTGCCCAGTCGAAGTGTAATAGCCACCATGCATAATGCACATGACATCCTCCTGCTTGTCATTGCTGGCTGGCACTCCTCACCCTGCTGGACACACCACTCACAAGGGCTACCCTTCTAGTAGCCCCACAGCTGATGGTGCACCCTGTTCTCCTTATCATTGTCCAAATCATTGATAATGATCTGTTCTTGTGTATCATATTAGTGTTTGCTATCTTTTATTCATGGTACTCACCTGCGCCTTGCACTTTCCCTTGTGCTTTTCAGCATTCTTTCTTTACTAATCCTCCTCTGCCACATACTCCTCCTCTGTGTGCTCCACCTCTGCCTCTTAGTGCACTCACTTCTCTGCTATGCACCATACTCTCTCCACCATCTTGTGCTGCCTCCTCCAGTATTCTTTGCACTTCTTCTGTTTGTGCCTTTTATATTCTTTGGGTTCCTGCTGCTCATGCTTCTTGCACTCCACACATTCTTGCTCCCACAGAAGTGTGCTGATCTTCTCCTGCAGCTTGTGCTGCTTGGCTTCATATGCAGGATCAGGTTGTTGGAACATGGTGGTGGTGGTAATGGTAGTGATGGATAAAGAAGTGGTTGATGAACAAGTCTTACCACTCAGGTCTGTCTTATATAACCTGCCACATCACATTCAGTCTCTACTTTTATGGAACTCTTTGCTCACTTACCTGCTTTGGCCCCCATTCTTAGATGTGCTGATCCAATCTCTGCATTGTCTTCTCCACAATGGCTCTTTGGCCTCTTGGTTTAGACTTGGTGGAGCACTTCGCTTATTCACTACACAGTGGCTCATTGGTTGCTTGGAGTGGACTTGGGAACTTCGGGTCATAGTACTCTTGGCCTCAAGGGCTTGGCCTTAATGGGGGGGTACTATCATATCTCCATACATAACTCTGATCTCATTCACCCTTCTCAGAGCTACTCCTCTGATCTCTGACACACAGCAACCTTAGATCTTTCATCTCTAGCAGATGACAACCCAGAACCACTTCAGACTTCATCATGGAGCATTCATATTCATGTGATATTCTTCTTATGGTATATTTTGTATATGTCTATGCATTTTTGTTATGACTTCCATCTCTATGCTTATATTTCATATATGTCCTTGTACTTCATCTTCAGATCCACTATGCCTCTAATTCACATGCTTATGTATTTCATATGGACTTTTGTATTTAAACCTGGCCACTCACTTGTATTTCTTTTAGTACAAATATCATCATTCCCTCCACACTCAGTATAAGTCTCTCTGTATCTCTCTCTGCCGACTTTGTTTGACTCCACCCCTTCTGTCCTTTGTCTCTCTTATCTCCGTTCTCTAGCCTCTGATCTGCCATTCCACAAGGCCAGGTCTGGTTAAGGGCATGACACATAAGTCCTGTGTCAAGGCCAAGTGTAATGTTATAGCTCCATTCCACCTCTATGGGTTTCCATATCCATTACTACTTATCTTTCTTCTCTTCAATCAGTATTCTGCTTCCTTCATATCAGACTTGGCTGGAGAAGTGTGATTGGGTTTGGGACTTTAACACTTAGTTCTCTCTTGTATTCCCCAGAATACATCTTTTTCTTCATGCTAGCTCCCAAGCACTCTCTTTTGCTTGGTCTCCTAGTCAACCAGATCTTGTCCTACTATTGAGTGGACACTATCTCGTATTATCTTGAACCCTTGACCCTAGGGTATCTCATTACTTGGTTCTTGCCTCACAAGGGCTACACTCCTACCTACCTGGTCAAAGCATAACAATATGGCTATGCTAGGATACTGGAGATACAAGAGGACTTAGTGATGACCTCAGGGAGCTAGAACAGAGCCTGAAGATCAAGCCTATGATTAAGGGAGACTAAAGCTAGGGTACATGAATGTGCATCTAGATTCTTATATATAGTCGGAAATATCCAAGAAAGGAGACAAAGGGGACTAAGTCAGAGATAACAAGAATAGACAAGATAAGAATGAGTTAGAGATAAGTCAGATAGAAGGTCCAGGATAAAGGGGAATCATAGATCGGATTAGAAAAGCAAGATAAGAAGAAAATCTAGATGTACAGCTATAAGGGCAAGAAAAGAAGAAGCAAAGATCAAGATAAAGGCTGAGAAAGGGAACTCAGCTATGAATACACCCATGTAGGGGAAGACAGAGATCAGAGGATGAAGAGGAATGTCTGTTGGTACAGGGATCAAGTGAGAACAGAGAAATCAAGAAGAAAGGAGGCTGGAGAGATGAGAAACATCCAGAGGGTGTGACAAATCTAAGAAAAGACTTGCTGTTGGAGAAAGCGCAGCCAAGTGACTGGAAAGGCACCATCAAGATTCACAAGGGTCCAGAGAAACATTTGATAAGAATCAGATGTGACTAGATAAAGATCTATCGGAGATCTGGAATGCCAGGAGGCAGACTAGAAGTTCCTGTGTGAGAAGGGCACAGGAAAGTGCATGAATCATCATGAGGAGATGTCCAGGGTCAAAGAAAAGCATTGGCTGATAAGCCAGATGTGCAGCAAGAAGGTTCCTGACCATATGGAAGATAATCAGGAAGTAGGAGGAGGTTCTGATGATTAATCAGTGATGTCTTGGCAGATTCTGTGACTATTGATAAGGCAGTGGCACAGGAGATGATGGGAATGTGTCAGGGATGTTCAAAGGATGCTAGAGATCAAGTACAGGGCACACTGAGAATGCCAGAGAGAATCCAGGGGACCAGGAGGGGATCTGAAGGCAGGAGGTGTTCTGGGTACAGGGGAAGTGGAGACACATCAGGGAAGGTTTTGATGGGTCGGAGAAATGTCTGAGAGAGTTCAGGAAGTGGTCTAGGTGTGACTGATCAAGAGGAACACATAGCAGGAAGCCATATATGATAGGTACAGGGAGAAGACATATCTGGAAGGTGCCAGATATGGATCAGGGAGCCTTGAGGCAGCAAAGGAGACCAGAGGGGACTGAGGAGCATCCAGGGGAATGCCTGGAGCGACAAAGGACGATTGGCTTTGAGTCTTTTGTAGAAATCAAAGAGTTCTGGTTGGATTCAGGATCAGGTGATGATTTGGAAGTTCTGGTAAAGTCTGATTAAGCGTGATCTCAATGAAGAGGATGCATCAGGATATGACCAAGGGCATACAGAGGTGCTAGGGACTTGTCTAGATGCCGGCAGAAGAGCCAGAGGGTCTGGTGAACATCTGATGGAGATCAGATGTGATCTAAATGGCTTAGCCTTGGATAAAGCTGAAGCGGTTAAGGAGGAGCATAAGTAGAGGCTGATGCGATTGGATACAAGGGATATATTTAAGGACATGATCCAGGAGAGATCTGGAGACCTGGGAGCGCTTCTAGGAGGCCAGATGGATGACTGGATGAGGAGACCATGTGGACTTAATGAAGAGAACATGATCCAGGGAGATCAGGGAAGGCCAAATGAGAGATCCAGAAGCTCAAAAAACTGGGAGAGTATTCAGAGGATGCTGAATGCGAACCATGAGAGGGTGATCTGATTGTGATCCTGATCCAGGGATAGAAGGAGGCTAGATGGCTCATAGAGAGCAACTGGTAGGGGACATCTAGAGATGATCTAGGAATGGCTCAGGAGAGCCCAGGAGAGGCTTGGTGTTACGCTTGCTTCCGGGTAGGACACAAGCGTAGCCTTGGATGAACCGAGCTCTGCTGAGGTGACTGGGTAATTAGCCCCTGTGGAAGGGACTTCGATGTACGATCGCGGAGACGGCGACGTCGAGGACTAGCACGAGTAAGCGTCCACTCAGTAGTAGGACGATGACTAGATGCCCGAGGGTCACGACGGAAGAGAACGTCGCGGAGCAAAGCAGACACTTGGTATTAACCAAGGAGAACTAAACTAGAGTACAGAGTGTACTACGCGTAACATAAATAGGTATCGGCGAAGTACACGGACCAAGAGAGAAAGAGGAAACACAGGCGACGACTGGGCTATTTGAATGAGTAAAGGCGCAGTTGTGGAGTAATACAAATGACAAGGAGAAAAAAGGGGGAGACCCGCGGCAGCGGGTACGATGCCGAAGTAGTCCATAGGGGCATCGTGAGAGAAAAAGAGTAGTCCGTAGAGCATAACCGAGAAATCGTAACACTTGGAGGATGCAAGGAGCATACAGGGATGGAGGTATCTCTGGTAGGAAGAGCAGGAGTTGGCTGATCTAGAAAAAAGCATAGTGGGGCTACCAAGATAGTGACAAGTTGTAAAACTCAGTCTTTCTCATCTCTGTTCTCTAGTCTCTGATCTGTTGTTCTGCAAGGCCAGGTCTGGTCAAGGGCACGACACATAAGTCCTGTGTCAAGGCCAAGTGTAACATTATAGCTCCTTTCCATCCTCTTGGGTTTCCATATCCATTACTGCTTAATCTTCATCTCTTCAATTAGTATTCCACTTCCTCTGTGTCAGACTTGGCCAGAGAAGTGCAATCAGGTTCAGGACTCTAACAGTTCACCATTCATCTGCTTTCAGTGTCCCTGCTCTTGCCTTCCTGAAGTTTTTCAGAACTGATCTCAATCAAGAAGATGTGTCTGTCTGCTTGATAACCTGCTAGATATGATGCATTATAAGAAGTGAGGATGTCTAGGGCTATGAAATGGCCACCATTGGTTTATCTTGTTGCTAATTAAAGTGCCAACAGATGTAAACAAAATCCATGATCTACTCATCCAATCAATCCGTGCTTTAATCCAATGTGCTTTATATCTTTGTCCTATAGTCAATAATGATAAGCCTAACTCTTTAGCCACAAATTGTGATGCAGCAATATTCCTGGTAGTTGATTTGCACTTCAAATCACTGAGGTATGCTTCAAAACATTCAGATTCATTCCTATCATCTTGCATCTTCACACCACTGAGTAAGAGGGTCTAGATGGTTTTGAGGTGCTTCTGATCACTATTGGTAAGATCTTTTGCTGCTAAGTCATTTATGCATGGAAATTCTTCAATAAGTGCTGGGTGCAAATTAGATTTGGCCTAAGCTTTGCTTGCAGTCGCCATCATAAGCTCCAAGGATTCATGAAAGTGACTTTGTGCCAATTGTTCAAGCAAGCAATACATAAAGTTGACCACCAGTTGATGTGCTGGATTCCAATATGGAAGTTGCCAAAGTATTAACCAGTGAATACCATGCTAAAGAAACAGTTTATGACACTCATTGGTGGTAGGAGTGTCTTTATATGCCTCTATGCATAGGTGCAGGATACATTTGTCACACAGGTTCCAGTTAGGGGAATGAATACCAGTCCTGCTGAAGGTTTAGAGTTATGAACAATGGCAAGCACTGCAATAAAAGTGACTAGTTGCAACAGCTAATTGAGCAGCCTTCCTGTTGGAAGATTGCAAATGATGAAAGCAATTGCAAAACAGGTTATATGTTGCTAGCCTAATGCAGTTTATGAAAACTAGATGCCTGTTCCCCAGCTCTTCACCATTTCATTGAGCAAGGGGTCCAGGAAGTAGTTGAATTGATTTCCAGATGATTTATGGGGGCCTGGAATGATACCAGCAAAATACATGTTTTCTGGCTTGTACCAAATCTCTGTAGGCAAGTTAAGGCATGCACAAGAGATTATGCCACAAGAAGTGGTTGCACTGCATTGGAGATTTCCCTTCATGTTGAAAAAATCCACATTTAAGAAGAACAGGAAGTGCCCTTCATCACCACAATCCATAAAAAAATGCTGCCTGCATGGGCCAATGATAGTGTGAACAAATTCACTATCCCAAACATCCAATATGGATGATGAGCTTTGCAGATCTTTGCCAGACTATCACATAGAATGTCCATTGAACATTCAAGTTCTGGTCTTACCAATAAGCCAGCAAAATAGTTGTGGAAGTGATGTTAAATATATGATTTCATCAGGATGGTACAGCCATTATTTGGATCTTGCATGATGATAGTCTCACAAGACTCATTATCTGGGTTAGGCTTATTGGTGCAATGAAGGAGATAGGATGCTTTGGGGCTGGTCTTGTTAATAGGCTTGTAAGTATGATTGCATTTTAGGCAAATAGCATATGTTGTGGTGCATCTCTCAAGATTGAAATGAGAAAGAGCTGTATTCATAGTTTTCAGAACCTGCTAAAGGTTTCATTCATGAATTATCTCCATCTTCAAGCCAGTGAGATTAAGGGCCATAAAAAGAATAATTGAGATAATAACAAGAAAGAAATTTCCACATGCATGGCTAATGCCAAAATGGACCATGCCCACTATAGTCAGAAAAAGTGAGACCTGCATGACCTCATACTGATTGATGGAATGATCAAAATGATGGGCTAATAAATGGAATTAGATATAAAACCAATCAAGAGAAGTACATACAGGAATTTTAATTTATGGAACTTGAGGCAGTAAGCTGAGAGCCTGTGATGTCCCTAAAGAGGGACCTTAACAAACATGGTAAATTATTTGAAAGACTTGCACCCTTGATCAAAACTCAAATTTCCACTTGCACTACTTTGTGTTCTTAGCTTCATTGACAATGTGGGTTGGTCTAGCCTGTCAATAAAAAATAATAATGAGCAGGATATCAAGTAGATTATATCATTACCTCCTGAAAATATGGCCAGCGGCATTGATAATATCCTAAATATCCAGTGGTGGATAATCACAGTTTATGCTGGAGGTATATGCCCTTTGAAATTCCTAACATGATATCTATAATTTACTGGATTGTGAGTTGAGGGCAGATCTATTATCATGAAGTATACAAGCAAAAACAGATACTGCAATACTGTCAATATTTGGCTATGGATAGTATTAGCATGAGACCAGCCTACCTGACAGAGAATCTTACCTCTGGCTACAAGGTAGGAGGAAGTCTAGGCAAGTTAACTTTGCTAGTGGGAAAACCAGCATCAACATTTGGCTGCAAACAACATTAGCATGTAGGGCTGCCTATGAGAAAAGCCTATCTCCAACTGCAACATTGTCTGAGAGATGATGTCAATACTTAGCTAGAGATGGTATTAGCACAGAATGCAGTATAATAGCAGGTTTTTACTTTTAATGGTGAAATAAGAGAGCCAGATGAATTAGCTTCAGCTATGGGATAGTTATGCACAGATGTAATCTCTCAAAGATATATATGCTTGAAATGCTCCAGCTGCAGCTTTTCTGTGAAATTCAAGGCAATACCATCCTGACCAAGTTTGCAGCAAGCAAAGCAGAGGCAGCAATAATACTAATTACAAGCAGGCATGGAAAGTGTTTTTAATTTGAAAGTGCAATATCATCAATAAAGCAGTTTCTAGGATTCATTATCTTATAAAGGGATCAAATGAAGATATAAGTGACAGTGGGCTATGCCAAATGAAGTTCAAGGACACACCCATACTACATCACCTTGTCTTTGCATCATAATTGTCTTTGCATGGTGATGAATTTTGTAGTGAAGAGTTCAGTCCATATGGCTACTGATGCATTCCTAGTAAATTATTATAATCTACTACTATAGAAATTCTACTACTATAACAATGACATTGTCCAAGTAAACAGAAAAAAACTTACTTCATCATCATCAGTGGATTGATATTAAGAACTGAACTTAGACTGGACTATGCTGACCTAACCTGCAGATAATCCATCTTGCATTGCATTGCATTGCCTTAAAGTGCCTAGTTTTTGTCAGGTACCATTTATGTACAATGATCTAAGTAAACAATTTACATGCTACATTTGAATCAGTTAGGTGGAAACAAAAGAATAGAAAACCTATTTTTTGACCCCCATTTGAAGAAGTTCCATCCATTGATAAATGACCTCAGACACTATCTAATGGTTACTAGCAAGCCATGCAGAGTTATAAAACTGCTTTGGAAGACCCTTAACAGGCTTCTGAAACATGACATTTGAAGATTTGACATGCTTGCTTGGCTTTATGCCCCTGGATGACCACAATGAAGGCTCAAGAGAGCAATACATTTCAATTATCTTCAATTCCTCAGTGATATCTCTGTGCCATGGCAGGACATTCATGAAGAAGACTATTTGTACTTCTTCCTCTCTGCTCTCATTTGAACTCATACCATTGGTTTTGAGAGTTTTGATTACATTGTGGAGGAATCTTCATAAATAGGCATCCACTTTTCTATCCTGTTCTTCTCATAGCTGGCTAGCTATTTGAGTAACTTGTAAATGACATTTATATTTCTATTTCAGTAGTTAATAGAAGATAAGTAAAACATGGAAGTTAACTTACCATAATCCAATGGGCATTCCTTCTTGCTTTTTTAAGGAATCTCTTTTTTTCTCTGATTAATCTCTCAGCAACCTCCTGCATTATTTCAACATTCATTCTGTTAAAGTGGTGAGGCTGTCCCTTGCCAACAAGAGTGCAAATACAATTAAACTTCTGGGTGAAACACTTCAACTACTAAGGCTTGAATGTAAGGGACAAAGTAGTTCTTGAACATTCTTCTAGAGTGTCACATTGGGCTAGGGTACCAAGGGTTTGCCTTCAGACCTTGCTAATGGTGTCTTAATACCAGGCCTTGCTGCCTAGGTTTGAATACCTGGCCAGCTCAAGGACTTTGAAAAAACTTCTTTAGAAAGTGGAAATTCCTTGACTTTGAAGAAAAGATCCAAGACTTCAAGACTAGGGATCCAGTCCTATCATCCTGGAGGTTTATATATAAAAGGACTATGTATATGTATGTACATGAGGTCTAAGATATAATATACACTACTTAAATAATAGTCCATTATTATTCAATAGAAATACTTTAAGAATTTAAAGAATAGATATAAGTTGTTAAAAGTTATAAGAAGCATGGATGGCATGAGGCCAGCATGCACATCTAATAAATTAGCATAGCCTTCAAGGCTGTGGTTATGAGGTTATCACATGCCAATGTGGCAGATCTTGAGATAAATAGGAACAGGACCCTTGATCCATAAGACTAGTGCATATTCTTCATGTATAGCCTTGCAATGGAAGGGAAGCCTGTGCTTCTGGAATAAATACCATGAGGTACCTACATGGTGTGGCAGCATGCTACAACCATGAGGCATAGATAAGAGTGACTCCATATAAGTCATAGATAAGGGGTGAGTTCTTGTGACTCATAGATATGGACTTTGAGTCAGGAAACAAGATTCTAGCTCTTGATGTGACTCTAAAAAATAGATAGAGTATGAGGCAGGCACAGCCATGCCATGAGAAATTGGTCAGGCAAATCCTGGACCCTTTAAGGAACAGCCATCCTGTGGCTGATGTGACTTTGATAAATAGAGTTCAGGGCATTTCCTGATCATATAATTAAGCCAATGATCCTTGATAAGATATCCAGAAGAGATAAGATAAGATCAATAGATAGGAGATTAGATAAGCGCTGAGATAAGTGCTGACTTGATAAGATTAGATAAGATAAGATCTTGCAACCAAGCAAAACAAGTCATAAAAATGAAAAATAAAGCTATAAAGGCCACTTTTTTTTTATTTTCATAAATATAGCTATAAAGGCTTTTTTTCTCATACCATAACACTAGATAATCACATCTATTCAATAATCATGGAACTTAGGAGCTGTTGTTCACTTCTCTTGCTTCTGCAAGTTAGCCAACCTAATCAAGAGCAAGCTAAAAACAACCTGGTTCCAGTTAGAGCCAACAGATTGTCTGAAGTTCTATTGGAGGTCAAGAGGATCAGATCCATTACTTTCTATCAATGTGAAGGTTTTCACCCACTTCAAGGAGGGTCCGGAAGCCAACAAAAAGTCATCATCTTTTGATATATTGAAGGCATTTTCAAATAAATTATGAACATGTTTTTATGGGCCACGAGTAATAGCTAGAATGTGTTACAACTTGTCCTTACCTTGGTAGCCCCCACTACACTTTTTCCTAGATCAGCCAACTCCTACTGCTCCTACCAGAGATCCCTCTGCCCCTGTATGCTCCTGGCATCTTCTAGGCCTCTCCTGGGCTCTCCTGAGCCATTCCCAGGTCGTCCCTAGATGTCCCCTATCAGTTGCTCTCTATGAGCTATCCAACCTCCTCCTATCCCTGGATCAGGATCACAACCTGATCACCCATTCATGGTTCGCATTCAGCATCCTCTGAATGCTCTCCCAGTTCTCTGA